>VZTT01055169.1:11120-78448 GCA_013400855.1 Buphagus erythrorhynchus | reverse complement strand
CGAGAAGTTGTTGCGGAGGGAGAGCGGCGGGGCCCGGGCCGGCACCCCCCGGCCCGCCCGGCATGACCGACCGCCCGGAGCCCAGCGGGGCAGCGGGGCGGCGGCCGAGCCCCTGAGCGGGCAGCGAGGAGCCATGGAGCAAGTGAGTCCGGGGAGCGGGGGTGACCCCGGGACAGGGAGGGAGAAGCGCCTGCAGGGGCAGGGGGACCGCAGCGGGCACTTCGGGATGTTTTCGGGTGTTCGTCGGCGCTGGGACATCCCGGCCCCGCTGCGCCTGGGGGACAGCGAAGGAGACCGCGGGGCGGGGGTTCCCCATCCCCAGCAGCCCCCGGAGCGGCTCGGGCAGAGCCTCGGCAGCGCATCCCCGCAGCCCTCGGGATATTGGACCCGGCCGGGAGGGGCTGCCGGGCTCTGGCAGAGCCGGGCTGGTTCCACTCGGGCCACCCCGAGTGACTCCCGCTGGGGTGTTGTCCTGCTCTGCTGGAGCCGGGCCTGGGTCAAATCGCCAGCTTGGACATGTCTACGCACCTCCAGCCTTTCCCACTTCTGTTCTGCTCCTCCTTTCTCTTTGGGACGGGTTTAACTCGGAGAAGGACAGTGGTGCTTCTGCACACGGTTTTCATGTCCATGGGATCAGACACCCCAATAATCCATCCCTGTGAGGACTGATTAAGGTGCCACAAATTTGTTAGCCAGTTAAACAGGTCGCTTTCTCCCCTCGTCTGGCCACGCAATTATTCCTGCTTCCTCTCCTTGGAAGAGGTTTTGCTGCTCATGCACAAAGAAAGCTCCCGGTAGGACGGACTGCCGGAGGACTTCAGGCTCTATCTGGTACATGCGATCCCTGTAGCTGTGGCTTGTCTCTCCCCCCTCACACCCCCTTATTTCAGCTCCCAACATTCTGTGGCAAGAAAGAAAGCTCTTTTAAAACAGCAGGGAGACGGCAAAGCAGCCCAAGTTGGTAGTGACTGAGAGTTGTTATTATCCGCTGGCATCCATGAAATTAATCCACAGCAGAGAAACTGCTTCCAGCTGGCGGCCGCCGGCCAAAGGGAAGGAACACCTACCCCAGCATTGACTGACTGTCTCACGGGCTTCTCTTCTTGAGTGATACATGAATCCTCCAGGGATTGCTTGTAGAAGGGGTGTCAGAGGCAGTTCCCCAAGTTCCACGTGGATCTGAGCAGTTTGTTTCCAATGAAACAAACTATTCTGCTCCAGCAGGCTGGGGAGAAGTGGAAGTACTAGGTATGGGAGATAACGTGGAAAGGGAGAAAAAGAGTGGACGTGTGGGGATGCAGGTTTTCTCCTGGGAGTTGTTCATCAGCACCTTGGTAGAAAGGAGTGTGTGGTAAGTGAGATGCTTGATTGAAATGAAGTTGATGTAACTGGCTAAGGCACTTCTGTGCTCTGTGTAACTTTAAAAGCACCACCATGATTCAACTCTTGGGGGTTTGTTATGTTGGAAGACATGAAGACTATGTGGGTTTGTGGGCCCATAAAATACAGGGCAGGGGAGAAAAAACTGCCTAGTTGTTAAATAAAAAGTCATCCTGTCTGATTTGGGTTCTCTGCTGAACTGTGAAATGTGAGGCTAAACCAAGCTGAAGGAGTGGAACTTGTGTTTCACTTCTAATGCCACCATGATACAAAATGCAGAAATGGCTCCTATGGATTGGTTTTGGGAGTGATGCCTTTGGCATGAGGCAGCATTGGGATAACTTGGTTTTTCCTTCGTTTACACTGGCTTGCTTGGCTCATGTCAGGGTGCTTCTTCTCTTGGAATTACCACAGGAATGAATCCAGCCCAAGAGCATCCCAAGGAAAGATATCTTAATATTTCTTGTAGAATGCTCATATGTAGCTGAATTAACAACAGCAGCTCATATCTTTGTGTCATGATCCCATTTAAATTGTGGAATTGCAGGCAGGGAACACAGGATGAACACAGTGCCCTGCTGCCAGTGCCCTTCCCTGGCCAACCTCCCCTTACCAATTTGGGGCAGGGCTGGCATAAAAATAATCCGTAAAAATGCCAGGCACCATCTCTGAGACTCTTCTTGCTTTTGCAGAAACAGACTTCCCAGTTGAATCATCTGTTTTTTTATGTCCTTAAGCTGCAGGTGAGGGATTACAGCACCTGTCTCCCCTCGTGGGATGTGCTGGGTATGTGTGAGAGGGAAGCTGCTGACCCAAAGCCCAGCAGCTCAGCATCCCCATGAGTGCTGGATCTCACCCCTCACATCTGTCTTATAGCAGGGACTGGAGAAGGCAGCTCAGGCTCAGGTGACTCTTGTGCAGTGCAAGGGGCAGAGCCCTCCACTTGTGGCTGTTGTCACCTGCTGAGACCAGCACTCGCCATCTCATTGCACCTTCCCTCACCTTCCCTCTCCTGGGCTGCTCAGGTGTGGCTTGGAGGATCCTCTGTGTGGATGCTCCCAGGTGCTGGCACAGCAGGAAGTCCTGCCTGGTATGGAGGGTTCCCCCATGCATGGCTCCTTTCAGGCAGGAATTCCAGCCAGGGCTCCTGGGTGATCTGGGGAGCTCCAAGGCAACCCTTCAATGCCAAGGAGGGGCAGTCCCTGAAAGGTTGGAGAGCCAGACCCCAAACCAGCTCTGCCTTCACTGTGCCTTGTGCAGAGACACCAACATGAGCCCCATCTCTGCTGGGGGAGGTTGTTTTTCAGAGGTAGATGTTAGGTGCTGTGTCTTCACAGGGAGTACTTTTATTTTAAGACCAGAGTAGTTTTCGCTCTGCAGAGCAGAGCATGGATAGACATATTTACCATGTGACTTCAGCCTTTCTGCCAGGTGGGGAAAAAAACCACAGCAAAAATTCACCTGCCAAGCAAAAAAAAGCCTTAAAGAATAAAAATGTTTTAGCAGTTGTTGGTCTGGACTCACTTGAATAAACTCTTCATACAGCTACATCCATGCACAAGTGCTACGAGGGAGGTTAAAGTCCATGCCCAGTTATCTAAAAATGACATCAAAAGGGTTCTCGATCAGGAAACCAGCAGGTCTCTATTTGTGCAGGAATTGATGTTTGCTGAAGTCGCAGATCTCAACTGAATACAACTTCCTGGCAACCTAAAAAGTCAAGTTTAAAAAAAACCCACTCTATGTAGTCCCTCCATTTCCCGGAAAACTTTTTGATGCTCAGTCATCCTGTACTGTGGCCGTTTCAGATGCAGCTCAGTACAACTGAAATAACTTCTACAAAAGGCATCAAGGTTGTTACAGGTTTCAGCCCAATTTTCCTTTAGGAGACACAGTTTGAGTTTCTTTTTCCCAGTCTGCACCTGAGCCTACTGGCAAAGCCCAGCCCCTTCCAGATCTTCGTGGAGGTCAGAAGAAATGTAGGTGCACTGGGTGTTTAAGCTGTTTTTCTTCTTTTTATGGATGCAAGCTTCCTCTTTGGAATAAGAGTTTACCCTGATGAAAGCTGCTGTCCAAGGGTGTGTTCAGTGGGAGTTTGATGCATGAAAACAGATTCCTTAACAAGGCTCTCCTCCAGATTTTTGAAACTTGTCCATACACACTTGCTCTGTCCTGGCTATGGGAGTGTCCAGCTCTGACTCTGTTCCATGCACTTGGGATTTTCTCATGTTATGAAACAAGATGTCTGAGCTCCAGCCAGTCCAGTTTGTGCAGTGAGGGCCATTTTGGGATGTTTGGGACTGTCTTGTCACACATCCTCTTTTTGTGTGCCTGCTTTCTGCAGCAGGATTGCTGCTATTACATGTGGAGATATGGAGAAAACCAGGTCTGGGGGACAGTGGGGTCCCTGGGAGGAGGTAGGAGGATTTGGGCTTGGCCTCTCTTAACAAATCACAAGGTTGGCGAGGTGATTGTGTAAGGGGATTTGGCTCAGCAAGGGATTCCCCTTGCCTTGCTCCAGGGAAAGAGGCTTATTGAGGGGTCAGTGGGGTGTGGGGAGCAGCAGGGTGCTCCAAAGGAGGGGTACAGGGATCCTGCCTTTTAAAAGGTTCTTCCAGTGCACTGGAGAGGAGGAAAGGTTTCATCTTTAACCTGCTGGGAACATTTTAGTGTGGATGTGGTGAAGTCCTGTCCCTCATGGCATGGATTTGCCCACAGGAGTTGGTTTGGGGATGGTGACCAAGCATAGATGCCTAGAACAGAAGCTTGCAGAAGCGGCCTTGGACTAAAATATGAGTGTTGCTACTGATGCCAGCAGAATCCATCATGCTGGGGTTCATCAGAAAGCTGGAGGAGCAGAGAGGAGAGGAAGCAGACCCCCTGGGGGAGGGAGCAGAGGAGCAAGGTGGACTTGTTGCCATCCCAACAGTGTCTCCAGGGATGGCTGGGGTCTCTGCCCACTTCCCAGTCCTGTGGGAGCTGATTGAGTTTTCCTCTGGAAGGTGCCAGTCTCCTGTTGTGATGTGGTGGGGAGGGACCACACTTGGTGGGTGCCAAAATCTCTGGGCAGGCTTTCTGATGATGGAAACTCCTTACGCCTTCTGTCCTTGCAGGATACAAAAGAAGGAGTCTCAGAGAAACCAAAATGTGCTCCAACTGCAGAGAAATATGGCTGGATTAAAAAAAGCAGCGGGGGGCTCCTGGGACTGTGGAAGGATCGTTACATCCAGCTACGGAAAACACAGCTTGTGGTCTACGAGGATGAGGTATGGTCACAGCTAATGGCCTTGAATGAGGGGCAGGAGCAGGCCCCTGGGGACACATGCATGTCCCTGTGCTTTTTTACTCTTCCCTCCAAGCCCATTCCTTTTGAAAGGGCTTCTCCAGATATCTCCAGGAAGGGTAAACTCTGTAAAAGAGATGGCAGCTGTGTTTTAAATATATTATATATTATAAATATTTTAGCCACTGAATATTTTGACAGAGCCGTTGCCAAAGTAAAAAAATAGGGGGCAGGACATCCTGTGAGAAGGTGAACGGAGTAAAGCTTTGGGCGGAAGCAGGATATGTGCAATGAGGTTTTGGCTTTTGAAGGATAAAAGTGACTGTAGCAGGCTGACTTCCCACCTGCCACTTGAGGGGATGGCAGGCAACCCTGCAGCTGTTTGGCAGCCCTCAAGCAGCTCAAATGGTTGCCAGCCAGACTCTTCAGGGTTTCTTTTAGCCACTGAAGGATGCAGAATGAGATTGTGAGTGCTTGCTGTCCTCCTTAAGCACGGACAGTCTGGATTTGGCTCATCTTTTCCCTTTACTTGAGCCAGTTCTGAGCAAAGGACCCCTGGGAGCCTTGTCCTGGACTTCCCTAGATAAACTGCATGCTTTAAGTTCATGGCCGCACTTAGAGCTGTTTCCAGACAAATGAGGAATAAAAGCCAAGCCAAATCTGTCCTGCATTTTCAGGCGAGAAGAATGAAAAGTGCAGGGCTGGTCCTGAGAAGATGCAAAGGTGGCTTTGTCCTGAGTCAAGCCCTCTTTCCTGGGCTGGAAGCAGTTTCTGCAAGAGCAGAGTTTGCCCCAGAAGTTAGAAATTACAGTGGCTTGTGTGTGGAGCAGGGTGGGGGACAGTGATCTTCACAAGGACCACATGCCTGTGAGGTGTCTGGTCCAAAGGATCTGGGTCATGTATGGGCATCAGGATGATATAAAAGCAAAATCATGTAAAGCTTCATGTGCAGTGTGTCAAGAGAAGAAGAATGGGGAAATGTTTCAGCAGCTGTATTGCTGTGGTGGTTTCAGGAACAACAGGACTGACAGTGAGTTCAGTTCTCTTTTTTAAAAACATACTCTTGCCTAAAAAAGATTTGTTATAAACAATTTAGGTTAAAGGGTGCTACCTCTTCCCCTGTGCTGAACACTCCTGCTCTTCCCAAATCCCAGAGCTTTCTGGTGTCATTTGTACTTAGCTGTGAAATGTCATGAAGAGTGCAAGAATAATGACAGGAGAAGTCAATGTCAGGTGATGAGCAGTTCAGAAGGCAGGAAAAGCAAGGGGGGTTCTCTTACCCAGAGGGATGCAGCCTGGTCCTGCAAAATGTTGACTCTCTGTAGATAATTTCCCAGTGCCCTGGACACCTGTTGACTCCAGCTGAAGCTTCAGAAACTCGAAGATTCAAAATCTGTAAACATGACGTAGGTTTTTTTTTTAAGGGCATGCCTTTAAAAACAAGATACATGGAGGCTCTCATTACCACAAGGGAAAAGGAGGCTTTTAAAGTAAGATTAATTTTCACAGACATTCAGAAGAAGGAAAAATCCCAATCATTTAAAGGGTTATTTTATTATCTCAACAAGGAAAATGGCATTTGTAACAACCACTATAATGTTTTCTGGTAGCCTGCGGATTGTGGTAACATCCTGTAATAAATTGCATCTGTAAGCTACAGTAGCTGCAAGGTCCCATTATTGTAAATAAGAGATCATGTTAATATCTATAGGCTATTAAACTGGCTTACAGTGAAGTCAAATGTCTAAGGAGAGGAAATTGCTGCAAAATTATCTGGTAGCACAATAGGATAGCATGTGATTGTGCAGACTTACTACAGGGAAACCAAGGGAAATGGCAATTTTCTGCACTCAGGAGGGGTCTTGTTGCAACAGAATTGAGGCAGTTCATGTTTATTACTGCATTTATCTTCCTTTAATGTGAGTCAGGGCAGTGTGGCTGTCTCTGTCTTACAAATAGGGAACTAAGTTTTGGAGATGGAAAGGGTTGATGTCTAAGCAGAGTCTCTGGTACAGTGTGCTATGGTGGTTTGCATTTATGGAGTTCAAGGTACCATTTTTCCCACTGGACCTTCCCCACATATCTGCTCTGTGTGACCCTGGAGAAGGACACAGCATTCCAGAACATCCTCAGGCCAAAACATTTACAAATGGGATTGTTCAGTGCTTGCTGAAAAAGAAAGGAGATAAAACCTCAGGCAACAGGAATAAAAGGCATCTCTCCTTATGTATACTAAATTAGACTTAGATGAGTTAAACAGGGGATCAGCTTCCATATGGGCAGGCAGGCTTGGAGGCTGGGCATTTCACTGGTCTGAGCCCATCAGATTTCCAGGAACTGAGTAGTGCCTTGGACTCAGTGTGCTTTTCTCAGTCCCTCCCATGTCCAGCCCTTCACAAATGATGAAGGGTGCTAATGTTGCCTTTAGCAGTTGTTTCCTATGCAGGCCACCTTGTTCGTGCTGTTGCATGAGCTTGGCTGCACTTGTAGCTGAGGTTTAGGTGCTAAACAAGAGCAGAGGGGGACACCCAGCAGGAGATACAGACAAGAACATTGTACAGTGTTACTGGAAAGTACAGTCTGAGCAGCACACAAATACCATATATTATCATCAGTAGCCATCTCCAGGAATGTGCTCCTGACCTGCCCTGGGAACGTGTTCCCTAAGCTGCATCTGCTAGTCAGGCTTTGGGTTTGGTTTAAAGCAGAGCCACCTTCTGAAGGCAAATGGCAAATGCCTATTGTGTTACCTGGAGCAGATGGGGTGAAAGTCATCCCGTATGGCTTCAGTTTTCTTTCAGGGGATGGGGAATGGAGGGAGATGGATTTCTTGTTCTCTGCTGTGCCTCCATCTACAGCACCCTGCATTTGTACCCTCACCTAAATCAAGTGCAGTTAAGCATGGTGTTTGTATATTCCATACCCAAGTGTCAGGAAAGGAGGCACTGATGCAAACACAGGACGCTCGGATCCCAAGAAGCTGCTGTGCATGTCTGCACAGAACCAAGCAGGTTGTTTTCTCATGGAGTTTCTTGTCTCTGCATTTTCCTGCAAGAATAAAAAACCTACAGAGAGCATCTGAAGACCAGGCAATCCTGTGTAGGGTGACTAGACAGATCAATATAATCACTTCATGGATTAGAAAGCATCAGTCTTGAGTTTAGATTTTTTTATCCCCTAGACAGTGCTCCTAGCTTAGAGTTGTTTTCCTGTTGTTTTAAGGTTTCTTTTCAAGTGTATTTTTTGATAGGGAAAAATCTTACTAGATTCTAGGGACGAGAGCATCCACTTGGGGTTCAACAGTTGGACTCTTGACATCTGCATTTTGCCGCTGGTAAAGTGATAGCAAGGTATACCCAAAACTGATTTGTTAAAACACTTTTAAGAGCCTCAAATAGAGAAATAAATTATTATTTCAGGTCTAGACATTTTACACTGAATGGAGGGTCTCAGCCCCTGAGTGAGTGTCAGTGAGAAGGTTTTTGCTGGGAATTACACCTTCATATAAATAAAAATTTCAGGGAGTCTTTTCCCCTGACCTTTTTATATACTTTTCATTAAGGAAATGGTTTGCCAAGTGTGATTCTTTGGTTAAGCACATGCATTAGTATGTCCAGATGTTCAGTAACTTTCTTCTTACGGGCCAAACCTACAGACACAGATATGTTTGTCACAGGATCTGCTCCATGAAGAGTTAATGGAATAGTTTTTCTGCATTAAATCATGAATGTAAGGGTTCTGTACCAGGATTGAGCTTGTCCAGAACATGTGTCAGGGCAGGACTGTGGAAGTGACCTTGTCTCTGCTTGGTGCTGAGTGTCCTCCAGGTCCCAGGAGGCTGAAGGGACCTGGGGACCTGCATCAGGGTCACGTCTTCTGTTCTTTATCTTAGTGGTGCAGGACAGACATAAAGGATCTCTTTGTGACCCAGGTAGGCTCACAAAGAGGGGATGGCTGCTTGCCAAGGGTAAAACACAGACAAAAGCCCCATTCTGGTGCTCCCTGAACTCAGATGCTTTTCCTTTGCCTCATACTTGGAGTTTTTATATTTCTCTGGCTGCTTTCTTCCCTGCTTTCCCTGAAGAGGATAACTCACTTAAGAAATTCAGATCCCTGAGATGAAGGAGCCATAGCTTGAACAGTCAAGGTGTCTCTGGGAGACAGCATCCTGCATGTCCCCATCCTCTCTGCCCTTGTTCCCTAGCCAGGTCACAGTCCCCATAGCCTTCCCAGGGAGAAGGCAGGCATCTGGAAGGCAAGAGGCAATCTCACAGCAAAACCACATCTCTCCACCCTGCCAAGTACCCTCGTTCCCCAGCTTGGTGTTCCACAGTCCTTAGGAGGTGGAGCAAGGCTTGCATGGGATCAGAGGAAGAGTTCCTGTCCAAGAGGCAGGATGGATGGCATGGACGAGGAGGGTGACAGGGGCTCTCTTGGGGACAGAGCTGCCCTTGAGAGCAGGGAGGGTGGGCAGGAGGCTTGAGGCTGGTCTCTGCTCAGAGTGCTGCCCAGCTCTTTGTATTTTGAGGCCAGGGAAGGAGCTGGGAGCTGCACCGGCAGCACGGCTGTAACGTGGGCGGTCGTCCTCCTAAGGCCAGGATGAGATCACCCATCCCCGAGGCATGTATTCCTGACCTCACCCTTCTCTGTCATTTGTTGGCCGCGGAGGGGTTATTATTTCCATCCCTGTCCTTTTGCAGTGACATTGCGATACCAGGATTGCAGCAGGAGCCTTCAAAGGGCCCGGTAGCGTCAGCAGGATTTTATCGGCTGGGTTTTAGGTTTGGGCAGGATTAATCTCCTCCTCCTAGTATGCGTTTTCCCAGTTCACATTCACCTACTCAGTGCTAAATGAAATAAACAGTAATGTCATTAAAATAATAAACCTAAATTAGATCCAGACGTCCCTTGGTGGCTCAGGACTTGCTCTGTGTACTGGCATCAGCTCTGCCAGGCCCCCATCCCCAGATAGGAGGGTTAAAAAAACTGAAATACAGACTGAGTTCTGCACAGCGACTTAAATGTCAAGTGGTAAAGGGAGGAAATTCCCCGCAGCCCACTTCCCTCTGAACTCTCCATTCCCTGCCTCCAGCCACGCAGCAGCTTCCTGGCTACGACATGTTTCCTCATCCCACACCCCCTTCTCCGCTACAGGAATTGCTAAATACAAACTCATACGGGCACAAGGAGCTGCCTTGGGAGCAGAGCCTGAGCTGGGGGTGGTTATGGCCAGTGATTTTAATTCAGGATGGTACTGGAGAGGTTCATGAGCCATGCTGACTGTAGCACTTCACTGGCAAGAACTGCTCTGAGATTCTCACTGCTCATTTGTGCTTAGCAAAAGGGAGCTTTGGTCTCTGCTGGGCTACTGAGACATGAAGAATATTATCTGCCCAGTGTTACGCTGCGATTCCTATTAGGGATGGTGCTCTGCAGCTGAACTGAGCCACGCACCACGTGTGGAATTTTAGTTATGTTACTGGGAGAAATGAGCCAAGATTGCGGCCTGCAGTCATCAGTGGAGATACTCCAGAGATAAATATTCCCCACTGAGATGCTGGCCCAGACAGTTTTGCTGGCTGTACTGGTCTGTATTGCCAATCCTAAGCATTTTGACAGCTCAGAGTGTGGCTGCAAGAGGACTGTGTCCATCACACATGGCTCCTGCTGACCTTTGTGATGTGAGGACCAGTCTGCCCCAGCTCAGTGTGGCAGCAGGGGTCCCCTCCTATTCCTGCTCTGACTCAGGCTTCCTGAGGGGGCTGCTTGGACCATCATGATGTTTGTGTCCTCTTTCCTGTGAAGAAGCAGAATCACATCTCCTCCTTTCATTGTGGGATGGAGGTAGTGTCGCTTCTGGCTGCAGATCCCTGGATGAAGCCAACAGCAATGGCAGAAGCTGGTGTTACTGTCCCCAACCTGTTATTTGCTCAGCCACTGTGGACCACTAGGCCTGTAGCTTAAAGACCAGGGTGTTTTCTTAATGAGATGCCAGCCTGATTTATGGGGCTTTCTGACTGCATGCAGGCTATTTTTAAGGCAGAAGAGCTTTTAGACAGTTGCAAAGGGAAGAAATGCAGAATTTGATGGTCTATGATTGATTTCAATGCCTCCTATTCATAATAATGTTTCATTCCCTCTCTGCAGGATGAACAGAAGTGCATAGAAACGGTGGAACTGGAGAGTTATGACAAGTGCCAGGAGCTGCGTGCACTACTAAAAAGGAAAAATCGTTTCATTTTAATCCGCTCCCCGGGTAAGAAGGTAGGATTGCCTTTCTCATCACCCTCGAGTCTGCTAACTCCAAAGTGAGTTCCAGCCAGCTGTGCCCAGAGCATATGAAAAGCTCTGAGACTGAGCTCCTTGGCAGCTGGGAGAAATCACCTGTAGCTCTGAAGGGTCTACAGTGTGCAAGAAGGAAAGCCACTATCATGTAGATTTCTTTCTTGTCATGGGGAAAGGGTTTTCCTGTGGCTTGACTTTTTCCTCTTGATTTTTTTTCCTGCCTTAGCATTTTCTTTTTTCCAATACTCCTTAAGAAGTGGAGAATGCTCATTCCCTATGGTTCCTCTATGTCCTCTGAGCACCTGTAGATGCTGCAGCTTTGCTCACGTTCCAGTGAAATCAATAATTCCAATCCATGTGCTGAGACAGTTCCTGGAGTTAGAACCATTGATCTGAGAAATTCCAGTGCAAAGTTACTTGCAGCCAAACAGTTCCCAGGAGAAAAGATTTATTTTGCAGAATTCATGAAACCCTACATCTGTAGCTTCCTGCATAGCATCTGGTTAGATACAGAAGCTAAAATCCAGGCTGGCATTGCAGAGACTATACATCCATTTGAGCACTGGGTGTATGCAAGGACATCCTGCTTTAATTCCTAACTATATTCATCATCACTACACATCTTTGGATGTTCTCCTTAGCTCCTACTTGCATGCTATCCATCTCAGCATCTTTGTGGGATAGATTTCATTGTTGCTTTGGTGTATCACACTTTGCCTTCTAATTTCAATATGATTTTTTTGGCCTCAGAGTTCTTACTAAATCTCGCCATGCAAATCTGAGAAGTTGTGAGGGACAAAACACATTCATTACCATAAGAAGATGAACAGGCAAAAATACCAACTTGCTGCATTCCCCCATCTTCATTTTGTTTAAATAAATGGAGATTGTTTAGTCCTTGTTGTCACTGTTGCTTATTCTTTCACTCCAGTCACTTAGTGTTTATTCATATAATAAGACCCCAGCTGAGTTCAAAGCATCATTGTGCTAAACTTCATTCAAAACAACAAAACAAGGACTTTCCTGGCCCAAAACTCAGGGCTAGTGAGCTCCAGCAAGAGTGCTGGAGCCCAGAACACTTTAGGAAGGAATTTTTCCCTGCAAGGATGGGGAGGCCCTGGCACAGGTTGCCCAGAGAAGCTGTGGCTGCGCCTGGATCCCTGGAAGTGTCCAAGGCCAGGTTGGACAGGGCTTGGAGCAACTTAGGATAGGGGAAGGTGTCCTTGCTCATGGCAGGAGGGCTGAAACTAGATGTTTTTTGGGGTCTCTTCCAACCCAAATGATTCCAGGATTCTGTGATTCTAAGTGTACACCCATTCCCAGGGAGGCCAATAATACCCTGCGTGCTCAGAGATGGGCAGCACAGTAGGAACAGGTATTATCTGCAAGTATGTTACTGAGAGAGAATTGTGTAATAGCTGCATGTGTCTCTGCACTGCTCCATGAATCAATAAGGGTGTGAGACCTGTTCCTTTCTTTTCTTGCTATGAGAAAAATATGCCCAAAGTGTGCCCAAAAGGGTAACTTCATCCTTTTGGCATGCTGGCAAGTTTACAGCTACCCTGTTTTTCATGCCACTGATTCAATGGAGACCTAGATAGAGGCTACTTTTTATAAGGCTCTTTTGGTGAAAGGAAGGGCTTTTATAAATGAAAAGTTCCCTGTCTGTGGCTCCCCTCCCGCTCTTCTTTTGGCTGGAGATCTGGTGAGGGTGTTGACACACAACATACTTTGGCAGATGTTAGCACAGGCTTCAATTAGGAGGCCAACGTACACGACTGTCCTTCTTCTGTTTTGAAATTGCAGCTGTGGCGATATATATCAGTTAAACATTTTCCATTTGGGAGGCTTGCTGCCATCCACAGTTTAAAATCACCCTGTGAGCCAGTTTGCCAAGTCCTGCCACATCTTGCTAGGGTTTGGTTTATTTTTTTCACCCTCTCTCTTGAGCATCATGCTGAGGAATGAGTTTGAGGGACTTAGGAACAAACTAGGAAAGGCCATTTCTGTTTCAGCGCACAAATCTTGAATACAAGGAGCCCACTTTAGTGGTAGGGGAATCCCAGTTTAAATCTTGGCTGGGATTATTTTTGAGCAGAGATGAATCAGTCAGTTAAAACTACTCTGCAGCTGAAGTTGCACCTGAATAAATAAATTGTCCTGCTAAACACTGGTCGTTGATGAATGTACCCCAGATTCTGCTTGGCCTGTTCACAAGGATGACATTTTTGTTAAGCTGTGACAATATAAGCATGTCACACACCTGCACTGGTAGAAAGAAAGCACTGCCCCCTGAGCTTCAATTCTTCAGTGAAGGAAGCTGGCAATGTGCAAAAACCCTGCTCTGCTTAGAAATCTCAAATGCTTCATTCCATCCACAGCAATTAAATGAAAAGTTTTGGATGCAGAGATCTGGGCTTCTAAGAAAGGGCAGCAGCCTTGGCCTGGAGACTTTAAGATGTACTACTCACAATGCAAAAAAATAGTGTAAATGATGCTTGGTGTAAACTCTGAAAATTACCGAGATTGGCACAAGTCTGGTGTTCAGTGGATCTGGAAAGCTTCAGCTGCAGGGAAGTATTAATATTGGGAAGAGGGTGGTAATAAGGAAAGAGTCCACCAGCAAGTCCTGCAGCTCCCCATGGAATCCTTGCACCTGTGGTCAAAGATGGAAACTTCCATTGCTTATTTTTCCCTCCATCAATTTTTGAGGTACCTGGAACTGCCTTCACCAGAGGCCCAGCCTGGAAGCTGCAGTAGAATGCAGTGAGGCTTGGGGGAATCTGCTCCCAGGGTCTGCCAGTCTGGCAGAGAGGCTGCATTATTCCCAGGGATGGTGTAGCTCTTGGTTCAGCTACAGAAAACCACCAGAATCCTCTGACAATTATCTCATAGAAACATATAATAGTTTGGGTTGAAAGGGACCTTGAAGAACACCTAGTTCCAACCTCCCTGTCATAGGTAGGGAGTCCCCTGTCTTCTCCTTTCCCCTTCATGATATAACCTGACAAAGTCATGAAAAAAGAAAGGGACCTTGAAGAAAAGAAGTTAACTCCCATCTGGCAGATAGACTCTGCTGCACTCATGGTAGTTTAAGATGTTACTGAGCCAGCTCTGCTGGAGCTTCTGCTGGAGGGGACCACCCTGTACCAAAAGTCAGCAGAAGGGAACACATCCCCCTCCAGCAGTTCTCAGGCAATTCACAGTCCAGTTTAGCCCAGCCCCACCAGGCTTTGCACTGAAACAGATAAGGACCAAGTACAGGTTTGTGTCACCTACCTCTGCAGCAGATCTGCAGAACTGCTCAGCAAGGAAGTGTTGGTAACAGTCTTAAACTGCAGCTACACAGCCCTCCAGAGCTTGTCTGCTAAATCACTTAGCACAGGTACAACAGACTGACCCCAGGAACACTTCTCTTTCCTGGAAAGCAGGCTGGCATTGCCATCAGACTGTCAGTGCTGGAGAAGACTGATGTCTCAGGGAGGACAAGGAGCAGTGAGGGAGCCAGAGCCTGCTGCTGTCACAGACAGTGATCCGTGTGGGAGCTCTTGCTGCCTGACATCTCGGCAGTGATTCAGCAGGAGCTGACTGCCTGTGCTGTGCTCTGAGTAACTGTCAGTAAATTGCGTAGCCTGCATTCATGGCTTACAATGGTCACTAGGTTTGGCCATGACAGCTTTTCCTGGCACACCAGCCTGTTGTTTATGGCATGACTCAGTCTCAGCTGGCTTAGCAAGAAGGAGTGCAAATGTGTTACCCTGCCTGCTGCCCTCTCATACTGGTGTCACTGATTCTCTGCTTTAAATTCCTGCTGGAGAGCAGACCCTACTTAATGTTTTGTAGGAAATATCCATCTTTAGAGGCATCTACTGGTATCTGTAAATATTCAAAAGAGTAAAGATACAGACAAGAGGAATTAATTTGTTCCTTGTTTGTTGAGAGCCTGGGAGTCTCAGACTACTGTTCAAGAGTCCCAGTGAGAGGCAGGACTGAGACCAGCTTCTTCCTGCCTCTCCTCTGCAGCTTCATACTTTACAGAGAGCTCCCATCCCTGTTTGGGTGATAGATGATTCCTCTCCCCAGTGCCTTGGCTGAGGACAGGAGCCATAGATGGATGGAGACAGACCAGGGACTGCAAGGCAACAAAGAGGCTGTGGCTGGCAGCAGCCTGAGCACGAACCTCAGAGCCCCAGCAGCCTGACTCTGCCTTGGTGTCTGTGGGTGTGTTATAAAAAGGAGAGAAAAATTTTCTAAGATACCTGGGCACTGAGAGGAACCTGCCCCTGTGTGTCACAGCCCCAGGGAGCTGTGCAAAGAGGGAGCAGGGCTGCAGCAACATGAGGCTGGCACTGCCCACACTGTCCCATGTCCCCTCTGTGCTGCTTATCCTCCCTCACCCAGCTCCCTTCTGCTGTCACCATGAGTCCCTTTCTTTCACCCATCCACTGGATCTGCATTTGATGGCAAAGGGTTGCATGCCAGAGGAACATCTCAGCTTCTCATTAACGAGGAGCCACCCCCCTGAGGTTAGTTCTGCTCTGCCACAGAGTTGCTGACACCACTGCTCAGTCACAGTCTGGGAGGCTTTATTTGGAATGAGGCACAGAAAATGGCATTGGAAGAGGAAGCTTGAAGTGAGGCAGGAATCCTTCCCCTGAACGACATGTTTGGAGATTTCTAAACTCTGGTGCAGGCTGCCAGGTCTTTGCCAGGCAGTGCAGCAGCTCAGCTGCTCACAAGTAGAGCTTTCTCATAAGCTTTTATAATCACAAAGCTTTGGGGCAAAATCGTTTCCAAACAAAAAGATTTTAAGCACACACAAAACCAGGCCAGCTCGGACTAAAACAAAATCTGGCTGTCGCTCTGTTTTGGAGCCTTGCCTTCCCTTACATTCCCTGGTTAGAGTGGCCCTTCTGCATCCCAGACAAAGGGCTCTTTTTCCAGAGGGCTGTGGGTCAGGCCCTAACCTCCCCTCTGAGCTCTCAGGAAGGCATGTGGTCCTGTCACCTTACATGCAAACTGATCGAATAAAGAATCCCCAAATTGCTCCTTAACTCCCTGCTTGCCATGCTGGTTGTGAGTGTCTGGCACTTGGCAGCTGTGATGTAAATCCATGGCATTGACATGAGAAATAAATACAGAAAGGAAGAACACTTGGTTTCGAACAGCAAGAGTGGGTGTAAAGAGATCAGGCTTTAGTTCTGCAGAATTTCTGATGGTCCCTTCAGAAGTTGCTGAGACCCAGAACAGTTGCTGCTTTGTTGTGCCATGAACAGGGAGCTGCTAAGAGCACTCGACTGTCAGTCACCATTAGCTTTGTCCCTCTCATTTAATATAGTCCCTGTTTTATATAGACACTGCTGTGATTTTGGAATGTGGGGCCTCATTTACAAAAAGACTGAGGCTACAACTGCTCTTGAAGGCAATGGGAAAGTGCAGAGTACCTATAGGATGTTAAATACCTCCAAAAATCTGAGGCTGTGTTTTGAGCAATGAGGCTGTGTTTTGAGCAGGCCTCTCTGTAGCTCACTTCTCCACCTGTAAGAGGTAGATAACTTCAGTTGCTCTGAAAAGCGATTTGTGAAGCCCCGTGTATAGTGGNGGGGCCTCATTTACAAAAAGACTGAGGCTACAACTGCTCTTGAAGGCAATGGGAAAGTGCAGAGTACCTATAGGATGTTAAATACCTCCAAAAATCTGAGGCTGTGTTTTGAGCAGCCTCTCTGTAGCTCACTTCTCCACCTGTAAGAGGTGGATAACTTCAGTTGCTCTTAAAAGGAATTTGTGAAGCCCCCCAGATATTGTAGTGATAAGCAGGAAAGAAAAAAGACTGTCAGGGGAATCAGTAATTCTGTTTTCAGGGCAGGGATGGAGCAGAGTGAAATCAATAAGACATATTGACCCAGGAGGATAAAACACATGATGGAATAACTTAGTAAGAAGTGCCACCCTGTTGTTAGGGACGGTGCTAGGAGGAACACACACAGCAGGCTGACATCCCTACAGTGCAGAAACACTGGGAGTATCTAACTTTTAAGTACTTCATTTTGCAATGTTGCTGATGTCCTTTAGCACAGGAGTATTCCTGTGTGCCTGTGCAGTGTGGATTAGGGCACCACGTGGAGCTGTTTGGATCCCAGCTGGTCTGCCATGGAGCCACCTGTAAAGTGAAGTTGATATTTCTCTCACCTGAAGTGTATTCTGGGGCAAAGCTACATAATACTGGTGAGGTGCTCAGAGAAAACAGCAGTGAAGAAAGTAACACCCTGCTTATTGTCCCTGCTGTGGCCAAGAAGAGATTTGAAACACTGAGCAAAGGCATGGGGCTGTCCTGAAGGAAGGAAAGAGCTGGATGGCTGGAGGACAGGCCATACAATTACCCATCCTCCCTCCTTATTTGGGACCCATACTTCTTACCAGTTCCCTCTTACATGGCCAGCTCTTCCCTTCTTCTTGGGGAAGCTCTTCAGACCCCAGAGAGTACCTGTCTGCAGTGTTCACTGCTGGATTTCATTTGCAAACAGAAAAAGATATGGTGAATTTTTGCACTTACATTGCTCTTCTGCCTCATCATGTCTGTGCCCAGCTGGGTCAGAGTTAAAGCAGTCAATGTCAGCGCCCCACATTCCTGTATCAGTTCTGTTCTGCACAGCCACAGGAACAGGGAAGCAGGCAGAGCCCACTGCATGCACCCTTCCCGTTCCTTGTATTCTGGGAGAAGTGAGAGATAAAGTATTTTACTCCATCTAAATAAGCCAGCATGACTTGGACTTTCAGTCTGACTCTATGCATTGTGACCATTTGCTGTACTCACTGATGCTCCAAGAGCTATTCCAAGTGTTTTGCAGAAGGAAGAAACTTACTTTTTTACTACTTTAGTAGTTACCAAAATAAAACTACAACAACAAGCTGTCCAGCATAACAAAATCCTGTTCATGGGAGCTATGCCAAAGCACAGAGGAATCTGTAGTTTAAACACAGGCTAGGACTGGATGTTATATAGATACTGAAGTGATTTGAAGGTACCTCTGGTCCTGACAAGGAATGCTCAGGCAAAAATTCTGTCTCTGCTCTTGCAGGTTCATGATATCAAATTTCAAGCTCCAACTTTGGAAGAAAAGGAATCGTGGATAAAAGCTCTTAACGAAGGGATCAATAGAGGCAAAAACAAAGTATTTGATGAGGTAAGAGAAACAGTTTTCAAACTCCTGTGTTTCTGTGTATTCTCATCCATTGCTTGTTAAGCTAAAAGCAGAACTTGCCTGAAAGGTGGTGTGCTAGGTAGGGCAGGTTCCTTCCCTTCAGAGCTTGGGATCAGAGGATTTCTGGGAGTCCCCCTCTCCCAGTGGAAGCGGCTGGTGTAGAGAGGAGCTGCAAGGCTAAGTTGTGTAGAGCTGGGATGCAGCCTGGAGGGACTCATCTTCCCCACACTGCCATGATCCTCAGCACCAAGCAGCCTTGAAATGGAAGTACTTGGTTAGGATATAGCTCAGTCTTCAGAACTGGAAAAGTCTGAAGTGACTCAGTCCACCAGCTATTCTGCCTGCAGTCTGGAGAGAAGTCTGGTGGAAAGTTACTCCATGGCCCTGGCCAGATCTGCCTGCCTGTCAGCTGGCCCCAGCACACCTGCACTTTCAAATTCTCCTCCCATCCTGCTGCACAGAGGGGAGGATTAAAATTGCATAACCTAGAGCCTGTTTAACCTTGCCCTGCTCCCTCTTAGTTTGTAAATCAGCCCCGAGCTAAACCAAAGGAGCAGCATCTCTTCTGCAGTTCTTTCAGTAACTAAAATGAAATGAACAAAACCACCACCATGGGAACGTCATGAAAAAACTGAGCAGGGTAAGGAGGGACAAAGCAATCAGCAAGTTCTGTTTAGTAAAGGAAACCAAAGCAATGAGTAAGAGTTTTAGAAAAGGGCTAACTGGTGTAGATATGCTAGAGGTGTAAACTCTGAGAGGTTGGGCTTTGCTTTCATTCAGCAGAGGGCAAAAGCATATGAGCACAGTGGGCAGTCAACCCTGCACACCCTTCAGCAACACACAGCAAGGTGGGATCTCAGATCACCTCCCTGCCCTGTGATGTGGGGTTATCCTCCTTACAGAGGGAGCCAGCCTCTAATTCTCATGCCTTCCAGTAAGCATCAAACCCCAGATTTAAAGTGTTTCCACACAGGCCAGGCACAGGCTAATGGGTCAAGCCCTCAGCTGGCTTGGATTATCTTTTCTTCCCTGAAGGAGCTGTAAAAACCACTCTGCCATACCAGCCATTTTTCACCCATGCCAGCTTTCCTTTTGTACAAACTTGTGGTACCAAGGATACACAGATGATTCAGTGTCCCTGATCACTGGTGCTGCCCCTCCATGGGGAGCAGATTCCAGCCCTTGGCCATCACAGTGTGGGTGGATGGTCATAGAGTCAGCACAAGAGAAATACCTGTCAGGGCACTGGGACCTCCCTCCTTAGGAGTGTGAGGCAGTGGATTTCTTGTCTGATTCCAGGGAATAAATTTGTTAATTCAGCTGGAGCTGCAATTAATCCAGGTCACTGCTCACACCTTCTCCTCAGCATCCTGCAGTCATTAGAGCTGTGGAAGGGAAGGGCTGTAACAAAGTGCTGCTTATACAGTTCACAGTCAGGTCACAGTTATTAATGAGCTTTCACCTCTAAGATGGAAACAGCAGTTTCAGTGCTGTGTTCTGCCACATGCAGGAGCTGGTCCAAGCATAGGGTGCAGTGAGGACAAAGTTCCTTGTGTCCTTTTTTCCTTGCCTCTTAGGTGGAGAGAAGTTCAGCCATTGCAAACCTCTGAGACCTTAAATATCCATCACATATGTGCATGGCTTTGCAGGCAGGCTGTAACTGAGCTCTGAGGTAAAGACTAGTGGTGAAATATTCTCCAAATGCTTCAACATTTCATGTGTGACAGTGACAACTTTATAGACATATCTTGAGAAATCAATGACCCTCTTCCTTTTTTGTTTCCCTCCTCTTGCCCCTGTTAAAGGTGAAAGTAGACGAGAGCCTTTCCTTGGACCATGTGACTCGGGACAGGGTGAAGGTGTCCCACGGACGTCGGCCACCCACGAGGAGTCACCTGAAGGAGGTAAGTGCACCCTGTTGGAGTGAGCCACCCCACCAGCTGGAATCACAAAAGCTGCTCCTTCCACTCAGCTACCAAACCCCAGGGGAAGCCCCAGGGATGGACAGCCCAGAGAAGGCTGACAAGAGAAACAACTTCCTGCAGGAAAGACTGTGCCAGCACCTCTCTAATGAAGCTCCAGGTTCCCATAGATCTCTCTCTGCTGCAGCATGTTACCATATATTTAGCTTTTCATAACTCATAAGCTGCTTCACCATCTGGTCAAAGCCATTAGAGTTTCATTTCCATCACAAGAGACTGAAGCTCCTATATCTATTTTCAAAGATGTGATAATTTTGTAGCTGCAGTGGTCTAAAGGTAGAAGCACTGCATGGTCCATGAGGAAAAGCTGTATTTTTATTAAGCTGACCAGAGAAAGCAGATGAACTTTCAAGCTTACAAGCCCTTCCCTAGGTCTGAAACAGAATACATTATTCTCCCAGTCAGTTTTATAGACTAACCTGTCTACTTTTAACTGATTTTCTGGGTCTGTCACTTAAAAAAAAAAATAGGAAAAACCACAAACCTGTATTTCATTTCCAGGGGAGAGGTTCTTACTAATGTTTGATTCCTGTGATTTATGAAAAAGTTTCTACAGACAGATTGATATTTTAGCAGAGCATTAATTCTAAGCAAGGAAGGTTTTTAAATCAAACCTTCTTTCTTCAGACTTCCAAGACTCTGACTTATGTGCCTGCACAACACTCAGATGACCCTTGTGCAGAAAATGAGATACCTTGAGACTTTTTACTTTGCATAGAAATGAAGGGAGAGTGTCTCTCCCAGAGAAATGCATGAGAATGAATCATAGATTCCCATCCTCCAGAAAACCGCAGAAGAAAACATGACAAAAGTCACAGCAACAATGAAGTGTGGATTCTGTTGCCTAATATGGGTTCAGTAAGGTGGGGAGCCCTTCCCTAGGCACTAAAAACACCTCTCTTCCCTGCTCAGATCACTATTTCCACGAGATACCTCAGAGGTTAATACCTCTAAGACTTCTCACCCTCAGCCAAAATCAGGGGAAGCTGGCTTACAAATTTAGCAGCAGCAATGAGGGGATAGAGCCTGCAGAAAGATGTGTATCATGGCTGCTGGCTGCAGATTCATGAAGGAAATGGCATGAACATGGATTTTCAGTGTTAAAAGCAGGCCAGGTGAGGATGGGTGAGGGCCAAGCCACCAGGATGCAGCTTGCCTCCATCTCTCTGATGGGCTGGAAAGGCAAAGAGAGGCTTTAAGCAAACTCTCTGCACTGCAGGAGCCTGGCCCTGGCTGCAGCTCTGCCTTCGTGTGGTTTTGGGTTCCCTCACACAGGAACTGTCACCGCAGTTCTCCCTGTGGGGCACTGAGCTTACACGCTGCAATGTCTTTGCTAAGTCCATCCTTTTTAGGAAAACCTCCTAAAACTGGTGAGATTTGCACACAGCCTGTGGTCTGAAGGAGGTTTAACTGGCACTGGGAGGGGCTTTAAGGTCTCCCTGAAGCCTTCTCCTGGTTGAACAGCCCCAACTCTCAGCCTGAAGCAGCAACCCCTTGCTTGCCATGCTGGTTGTGAGGGTTTTGCACTTTAACTTGAAGCTAAAGGATGAAACACAGGATCAATTATAGATACTGAAAACTTTCTCTCTTGTTTTTCAGGCTGCCAAGTGTACATCAGACGGTATCCTGCGATTAGATCTGGATATAGTAGACAATGGACCACCAACCTTTGATTCCACTATCAGTGAAAGTGGCAATGAACCACCTCAAAAAGAAACTCCAAAGCCCCCTATGCCACCTACAAAACCCACAGGCACAAAAGAAAACCAGGAGGCAGAGAACAATGTTCCTGACCAGGAACATAAAAACCCTCTATCTCCTCCCCTGCCTCCAGATAAGAAGCTTAAGGAAGGCATCACATCAAAGGACAGTGTAAATGCCACGGAAGAGGACTCTGTAAGTCCAGAGGACAACATGGAAGAATCCCAAGCACCAAGTGAGGAGAACAAGGAGAACCTCGTTGAGGTCAGCAAAAAGGTTATATCAAAAGCTCCAATTCCAATTCCTAAGAGTGTGCCAGACAAGCTGAAAGTAGCTTGGGATCAACCAACTGTTGAACCTAAAAAGACAGAAGACTTGGAATCATCAGGAGATGATGGCAAAGACAACCTGGCTGAGATTGCTGCTGCAGATGTTTCAAAGCCTCCTGTTCCTCCTAAGGTTTTGCCAGAGAAAATGCCTGCCACAGTGAACTCCAGCCATGGTGACCTGGAAGCTGAGGGCTGGGAAGAGCAGGAGTCTGGCAGCTCCAAGCCCCCAGTGAATGGGATCACGGCCAGCGAGGTAGCAGAGTTCACATCCCTGACAGCTGAAACAGAAGAAGGAAATGGGAGGACCGCAGCCGAGAAGGAACAGCAAACTTCAGCAGAAGAGACAGAGACTTCCTTAGCTACAGAAACAGACCACGAGGGTGTAAAAGCAACTATTGAGAAGAAAGATTCTACAGAAAACACTTCAGGTCTCAAACTTCGCTGTTCTTCTCTGGGAGACTTGCTCGCTGATTCCAAAAATAAACGGAGAGCACTTCCAGACCAAGGTTTCCCCAAGGATTCCCATCAATGCTTAGCTAAAATGGAGGAGAAAGTTGCTAATGAAAGGGAAAAGGCAGAAAAGCTTCTGCAGAAGGTTTTACGTGAAGGGTTGGAACAGGCCCAGGAGGGGAATGGACCCCCAGTGGTGGCAGAGACATTGCTCAATGAGGCAGTAGAACAGCTTCGGCAAGCTTCACAAGTTTTGCAAGAAATTAAAGATCTTGGAGAACTGAAAAAAGAAGGAACACAGAAACAGAAAGAAAAGCAAAAGGATCTAGTGATTCTTTATAGGAGAAGTGCTCCCTGACACACTCAGCAGAGACTTCTTTCCCAAAATCAAAGCTGAACATTTGCGTTTATGATTTGTACCATTGCTAGGCCAGTGTTTCAAGATGGTGTTTCGCTGTGCACACACCATGTCTGTGGGACAGAATTGAGCTTCAGTTATAGCATCTTTCTTTTTTCATGTTGTACATACCAGTCTGTTTCTAATCCTCTTAGCACAGCAGAAGGTTACAGGACAGTGAACAGTTTCAAAAATGTGAATGCTCTTTAAGGATTCTGTCCAAAGTCCTTTCAATGGATAAGGCCTTAAAAATTACTGGTAATCAGACCAATCCAGATTTTTTGAAAGGAGCAGAATGACTATTTCAGCAAAAGCCCCTGTCTCACTCTATTTACAGACAAGCAAATACCAGATTACACTGGCACCTATCTGGTTTTCCCAGTTAAATCATTTAAGGATAAATGTAGTCAGTGTTTGTTTGCTTGCTGGCATGGTTTCCCAGACCACCTGGCCCAGTGACATCTAGGAATGTAAAGATAAACGATTTAATCTTCTCCAAAGATACTCATAAAACCACATCCACAGTTAAAAAGTGACCTCACACAGAGGCAAACCAAACTGGCCAATTCCTGACTCCTAGTAGTGTCCCTGATGTGGAGCAGCTGGATGGAGCACTTTGAGGCTGGCTCTGCAGCACTTTAGGTGTGCTAATCACTGCGTGAGTGAATGCAGGTCTCTAAGCATCATTGACAGGCAAGTATTGATTTTTCCTCTTTCATTAATAGGGAAATTGAGATTATACTTGGCCTGTGAAAGTGTCTTCTACCAGGACAGCACATTTATTATTGAGAGCCATACCTATCTGATAACTCTGAATCCCCTCAGCGTTTTTAGGAACAAATAGCCAGGCATTTGGAGAACTTGTGTCTAGGAGATCCCCAGGAGCTTCCTAGGAGAGCTGTCACAAAGCACCTTTGGGGATGTGTGTTCCCTTAGTGTTGTCTTGGGATGTAACTGATAGGAGCATGCACATCAGGCAGTGGGTCTGGATGAGATCCCCCATCCCACTGAACACATCTCCACCTGCTGTGTCCTGGCCAGCCTGAGAGCCATGGTTTGGCCCAGATCTCTCTAATTGATACACATGGAGGAAAAGGCATTTTGCACACAAAACTTTGGGGCTGGTCCCAATGGATTAAGTATATGAAAATAATTGCTATGGAAGGGCCTGAGGAAGGCATTGCAGAAGGCTCCAGCACAATTCCCACAGCCTCCCCTGTCCACCACAGTTCCTGTGGTCTTCAGTGATTACAGCAGTGGCAAAATTGTGTCTTTGCACTGCTACTGTATAGCCCCATACCTGAGCTGGGTCCTCTCCCCTGTTCTCTGTAATTGCTTTGAGGAGAATTGTGTCACAGCCCAGAGGGCTTCTCCTTTGCTTGAGCCAGGCTCTGGAAACAGAAAATGGCAATCTCCCCAGTCTGGTTTGAAGGAGTGACATGCTACCTAAACTCTTTTCTCTCATTTGCCAGCACTTTGTTCTTAGCTCATCCATTTCTTTTTCTCCTCATTTCCCAGGTCCCACAAGTCTGCAGGGGGCTGCAAACGCCACCCACAGCAGCAGTAAAGTTTCATCTGAGCCTCCTCTTAGGCTAGGCACAGGTACTTCAGGTCTGAGCTCAGAAAGTTTGGCTCTGGGCTTCCAAATACCCTGGTTTCTCTACCGCCTGGAGCCAGCAAGACAGAGAGTGACCATAACTGGTGCTTCTGCCTCGTTTGATTAAACTAGTCTTGGTTTTAGTAGTGAGTCCCCCTCTCAAGACAGCCATAGATGTTGTATGAGGGTTCACCTGTTATTCTCTCACATGGTAATAAGTTCTACATGGTCAAACACTCAGGGCTCAGGTGCCAAGAAGCTTTGCTTTGAGACAAGAAGTTTCCAATGTCCTAACCCCACCCTGAGGCACACAGCCTGGAGCAAATTCTGGGCTTGTGCCATTTGCTGCTGTGGGTTCAATGTGAACTATGGGTCATATTCACCTTTCCAGACACACTTAGGACAAGGGCTAAGAACACAGACAATATTCAGTGCCTATCTGCTATCTTAAATGTATTTTTCTGCATGTGCACTTTTGTTTACCGAACACTGTGTGGTATGAATGTGAGCTGTCAGAACCTGGTGTGCACTGGAAGTCGAGGGACATCAGCTCCAGAGAGCAGGCAGGCTTTTGCAAGATGCAGTTCTGTAACAATAGATAGATGAGGGAAAACCCAGTTCACACTAACAGGAGTATACACAAACCAGGGCAAACTCTGGGTATGGGTTTATATCCCAAAGCTGAAGCCATTCCTAAACTTCTGGACAGGCAAATCAAAGCCTGGCACTGAAATCTAGGAGAATGACAGCTTATGGGGTAGCTCAGTCCCCTAATTTATACACAAATGCTTTTGCTCTCCCCAGTGTTTTCTTGTGGTGGTGTGTTCTGTGGATACTCGTCTGGCAAAGTGCTGGTGAAAACAGCCAGACATCCCTCTCTGTTACAGCCAAACCTACAGGATGTGCTTATATTTACTGTATATTTTTATACTATACTCAATATTCTAATGAATAAATGTCTGACATTTTACTGAGTAGCCATCTGTAGGAATCCTGACAGATAAATACTCTCTACCTGTTAGGAAGTGGGCAAATTAAATAATTTTACAATCTACAGCTAATTATTGTATATGCTGTACTAACAGATCTTACTAGATTTGTATTATGTCTTGTAAATAGGTGTAACTTAAGTGGAATCTCTGTATCACCCAGTAACTTTACTGCTGCAAATGCTATGTTAGAGACTCTTGATTTTAACTATTTTTTCTAATAGGTTTTCTAATAGGTTTTTTCATCCTAAAACATCCAGCCTTCTATGGCGACTCCCATATTCAGTGTACATCCTGCCATCATGCACTTTTTTTTTAATCTTCCTTTAAACATGCATTTAAACTTGCATCTAATTCTTGGCTGCACTAAGGTGGGTTTTGTGCCTGAAAACCCTCTGGGCTTGGAGTGCTGGAGCGTGAGTCTGTGTTTTGGGCTGTGCCACCAGTTTACATGTCTGTGACAGGAAGGAAGTGAGTTTGCAAGTGAGCAAGTGTGGATGACGATCTGAAAAGCAGCTGCTGCAGCCCGTGGAAAGGCAGCACTTTGTCTCCTGCTTGTAAAGAGCTTTGAGATTTGGCAATAAAACCTCCTTTTAAAAATCTGCTGTTTCAGTGTCATTTTGTCCTAAAGTGGAGCAAGGAAGCACCACCAGAAGCAGCACATTAAGGCTTTGCTCTGGAGAAGGGAATGCTGCACAGGTTGTGGTCAGGCTGAGGTGAGCTTGGTGCTGTGCTAACAAGAAGACAGGAGGAAGGAGAAACGCTGGGGCTGCACCTGGCACAGAGCTGGAGCTGCTGCTGCACACAGGGCAGTTCCTGACTCATCCCTGCCTGCCAGCTTGGCTGCCCTGGCCAGAAAGCATGGCTGAGGCCAGGATTTCCTTCTGGAAAGCAGTGGGAAGCATCACCTTGCCAAGTGCAGTCTCCAGCAGAGCTGGCTGGGCTGCTCTTAACGCCTTCATGTGGACTCACTGGTGTCTACAGAATGTGGAGCCCACTCAGCACTCCTTCCCTTGGTGGTGAACAACACCAGAGCCTTGCTTCTCTGCCCAGATGCCAGGAAGCTGCAGCAGGAGAAGGGGGTGGTATCACAGTGACTGCTTCCCTTCTGCAATAACAGGTCAGAAATTGGTCAAAAGTAGGTGAGAAGTAGGTTCAAAAGTTACGAGGAAGCAGGGAAATGAGTGCAAGTGTATGTTCCATCCTGTTGCACAATAAGAACATTCATTTGGGTAAAAAATTGTGGTTAGCAAACCCTCTAACCCCTTGTTGGGAAGGGGGCTGTTCCTCAAAGGAACCTGCAAAACACAGGGTGATTTCTACAGATACACTCTACAGAAAGGCACTCTCTTCTCTCATTAAGAAAATACACAACACATCATATTTTGGCCTGAAATTGGTGTTGATAAGGAAGGGAAATATCTAGCACTATGTGAAACAATAAAAAATGTAAAAAAAGACAAAAGAAAACATACATCATATTGGCATATGAATAATTTGCCTGACTTGCTCTTAATTCAATGGATAGTTATGGTTTACTGGTTCGAAGAGACTGTCTTGTGCAATAGACTCTGAAATAGACAGTGCAGGTCCTAGATTTCTTACTGTGATCCTACAGAACTCAATAATTTGGAACTGAAAAGAAAGATAGATCTCTTCCAGTCCCAGGGGACCAAAAGATTTACTACAGCCTGAGCTAGCCTACACTGATGACTAATTATTCTTGCTATTAAAAATTGCATGTTTTATCTTAAACATGAGTCATCAAGAGTGAAGCTCTCCAACATTTCCCCTTTCCAGTTTAAGAGTCAGAAAATTCATAGACTCGAAAGGTACCCACAGTGTTTAGAGAATGGAGATCACTGTTTTGTTATGCTGTGAAAATTCACACACTTCAAAAAGCCAGTGCTTAATTTATTCCAGGGAACTTAGTCACTGTGTTCTAGCACCTTACCTCACAGCTACAAGCCACCATATTCCTGTGATAACCACTGGTAGGTGATGTTACAAAACATTAACAGACTCGGGGAATGACAAATCTCACAGGCTATTCAGGTCTTTAGCCCTGGCTTCCCTCTCACTGAGGAGTTGTGAGATGATAAATGTGGTGCCCCTGGAGACCCTGCTCACACCTCTGCAGCCTGGCCTGCTCTCCCAAAATGGATCCTCTTCTTCTGCTCCACATTTCAGTTCTCATCTTTCCCTACTCTTCCATCTCATGCCCCTTCTCTGCCAGAACAACTGAGCTCTAGAAAGCTCGAAATTGTGTTGACAGGAACTTTCCAAAAGTTTTCTTGGCTCCTGCCAAGAAAATCCTTACTCCCTCCACCATCAGACTCACAATCCAATTTCTACATCCCCTGCACCTACAGTCCCCATTTTTACATTTCCTATTTCCACCCCATGCCCATGAAGGATGTTTGTGCTTCAGAACATGGGCATTCTTGAAATGAATTTTAAAATTACTAGCTCAAAATAAATGAATTAAAGGCATCAAAGTGTTCAAAGCTAGAACAACCTCTCTTTTACAGTGGTTCTTTCACAGTGTCTTCCAGTACAAAGACCTAAAGGTGTTTCATAGTCATGAATTAATTTTGCCTTGTGGTGCACCCAGGAGAGATGACAGAGCCTTTCACCCTGCAGAATGAAGACAAAGGCACAGAACATTAAAGAGGTGGGCTCCAAAGCTATTCTCCTGCACCAGATACTTTTATTTTTAGTTGGTGAACTAGTGACATTTTGCAATAAACATTGAATAACCAGAACATCAGATGACCACATGAAGTGCCTCTAAAAACAGAAAAAAACAAACAAACAAAAAAAGCAATTCTGAGAACTTGTCCTTTGATGACTTTTCTAACCCTTAGTAGGGATTGGGACGGGCCTCCAAATCCTCCTTGTTTTGGACACTATGACAATTAAAGAACTTGTTTTCCCAGCCCATAAGTGGATGAGACATACTATGAAAATACTGTATATATCTATTATATCTAAGATATTGTTCATTTAAAACAAGAAATAAGAACTTGAAATATTTTGGAGATGTTCTGGGGGAAAAGACAAAGCCATTTGGAGCAGAGACTATCAGGAGAAGAGGTCAGAGGCAGGAAGAGGATAAGACATGGGAATGCAATGCCAAGTACTAGCTGTCATTCGTGGATAAGGATATGACATTTATGCAATGCAAACAGATTCAAACTCTCCTTCCCCACAGAACACAGCAGGGCATATCCAGAAATTAGGATATTTGAATGCTGATCACTGACTTTCCTTTACCCTTTATTGAAACATTTAATTCCCTCTTGGTCTCTAAATAGTTTCAGATGCTTGTGAAGTTCTCAACCATATTAATATTTTGCTTTTTCCTTTCCCCAAAAACTCTAGTTTCGGAGGAAAGATATTTTTTCCTTCCAGAGAAAGGTGCCTTGTACAGAAAGAAATGTTTCTAAGAGGACAAATTCTAATCTGTTTCAGATACAAATTATCTAGCACACCACCGTACACTTGGATATTTATTTCTAAAACTGATAAAACATGAGAAGACCTCCAAAAGTCGAACAGATATGAAAGCCAGCATGACTAACTGGGCAAGGATCTGTGCAAACAAAACTGCGAGTTCCTCAGCTATTTCATTTGCAACAAGAAGTGAGTTTTGAAATGCTGGCAAAGTCTTCTGGGTTTGTTTAGACCACATCACCATGACAGCAAAGCACTGCCCAGTTCTTCATGTATTTTACAGCCTTGCAAGAGATGGTGGTGAGGGGAAGCTCAAAGGAAAAAACATGGCCAGATGTCATATGGGAGATCACAGAAGATAGATACCCCAGCTTGCAGATAACTCTTCTGTCCAAACACAGAGCTGTCGATGGGCTCTTTCTCTGGAACAACACTGAATTTTCAACAGCATGGGTTGAATTTCCTGAGCAAGGCAAATATTAATATTTTTAATATTCCACTTGTTTTCCATGGCCAAGAGCTAATGGACTTGTGAAAGTTAGCAATGCAAACAATAGTCATGTATTCAAAGGGCAGGACTGCTCTCACCTTAGCCATACTTCTCTTCCATGCAGGTGGGTTCAAAACCACCTACCTTCAGGGGTGGAATCAAGGCATCGTGGGAGTTGCTGGGGAGAAATTTTCTGGCAAAACATTTTCAGGTCAAAACAGCAATGCAAGGCTGTTATCAGAGGACTGCAGATATGAAAAGGTGTGCTGGTTTAAAAAACTGTACAAAAAAATAATTTTGAGAAGTTGACATTTCAAAAGGTGACAATTTTGCTCTGCAGCTTGAAAACATGATTTCAACACCTTGGTTTACAATTTTTTAAGTAACTAACCCAAGCATTTTGTAAAATATGAAATTACATTTTTTGATGGAGCTCATGTGATTGCTTCTTGTTTTCTCACAAAAGTTTTAAAATTTTTTAAATGTTTTTCCTTGCTGTAGATGAAGGGAAGATAATGTAAGCCCTTGGAAAAGCTGAGAAGATGTGAAAGCTTTTTCAGTCCAATCTAGGCAAAATAAGATTCTGTCCATTTCATTCAAAATGAGGCACAAGGTTCCAGCCTGGCTCCTCTGCTCCTCAAAGGGGCATTGTTTCATTCTCAGATGGTCCAGTCAGGCCATGAGCTGTGGTCCATTTATTTTGTCCCAAGACAACAGTAGCTGCACAGGTACAGGGCTGGTTTTTTAAATAAGAGAAAATGCCTACACAATCCCAGTAAATTTGCAGACATCAAAAGGAATCCCTAGAACGTTTGTAAGGAGTCTAGTCTCATTCCTGTGATAAGTTTGCATTCAAGAATGTCATGTTCTTCTAGTAAGCTGCTTGTTTGGAATTAAAGTATTTTCAGCACTAAACACAAGAGATGTAAATTTGGGGGCTTGCAGCCAAGGCCACCACTCCTATAGAATAGAAAGAGCACAGGCTCTCTACAGCTCCTGTTCTGTTCATTGAGACAGAGGGCAACATCCACAGCAGCCCCATCCTGGTTAGACATCCTTCCCATGGACTGTAAGACATGTTAGTGGAATAGAAAGAATTTTTCAGCCTCCAAATCAGGACCCTTGGAGGACCTTTCCCATTCACCACAGTGAATAACAGCAAATTGAAATGCAGCCACTGCCTACCCGAGTTCCCTGGCATTAGCAGATACTTTCATTGGTTAATTATCACAAGTCCTGTCCTACCTAGAGTTCCCAAATATTGCAACAAACTGCTTCAAGGAAGAACACACAGGGGTCGGCACATGCCAGAAGTACCATGGGAATAGAAAGCACCTGGGTTTGAAGATGTAGCATCCACAGATTGGTTCTGCACAAATGCACTGATGAGGAGAGCCAGCCATTGGGTTCTGACCCCAATTTCCAGATTCAGCAAACAACAGAGGCCAACAGAGTTTAATTATTATTTTTTTTCCAAGCGATTGGGCACTCAGCTGAGTTCCTGTGGCTCTAACTCAGCTGTGTTACAAGCCATCTCCAGCAAGAAGGCACTGGAGCAAGAGGTAATTGAGGGTTGGCTCCCAGAGGGAATTTTCCCTTAAAAGGATAACTACATTGTCATGAAGAAACCAGCTCACTTCCACTGCCCGCAGAGCTTTTTGCAAACACGGCTGCCAGAGCTGGGGGCGGTGGCGGGTATTAAGAGCAGACAGCCAGGAGCAGCAGGGCACTGCCTGCTCCCTACAGCTACACAACTACTCCAGCCTCTCTCAGCCATGCTCTGCCATGAAGGGCAGCAGGACACACAGGCAGCCCCAGGAGGTCACTTCAGTGCCATATAACAAGAGGCCGACTGCCATCCTCTGCTTGAGGCAAAAAGAAACCCAAGTGAGGGATTGCAATCAAAAATAATCACCCTCACAAGAAGCATTTGCACTCACAATGAGCAATATTTTCAGAGAGGGGCAGGCAGTGTGCCAGCTGAAAACATGCCAATAAATATTTCTAATTAAAAGTTTTTCCACCAGAAAATAACCAAAATCCCAGATTTTCATGTGAGAGTTTGTGGAACAATTCTTACCAAAACTCTTAAGATGGGATCCAGGATAATGATGAAAGAGCAGAACCTCATGGCCTCCCACCCAGCAGCAGGCCGCTGAGAAGGGAGAGCCACGTTTAAAGCCAAGCTCCTCTCTGAAAGACTCAGCCTGTTGACTTGAACCTCAGCTTCCCATAACCAAGAGGAAACTGTCTTAGCTCTAATACAGCCCTGCTCCATAGCCAGGATACCTCCTTGTCCTCTGGACAGCCCACCCACCTGGAGCTTTCCACTGTGCTCTCCTGTGCAGTTTTTACAAGGAATGAAGCTGAAATGGGAAAGGCTGGGTTTGGCCCAGCTGTAGTGGCAGGCACCAATCCCCACCTCACAGCTAAGCTTCTCTTGGGTGAGGTTTTCAACTCTGACTCATGCTCCTGCAATCTCTAGCACAGAGTAAGCCACCTATCACACTGCAAGAGAAGGAATCAGGGCCTGGTGTTTCCCTGCACCCTGATGAGAGGACAAAATATGTCCAAGTGAGCAACAGCCAGGTCTGAAACAAGCAGAGACTGCTGAGCTGGCAGTGCAACAGAGGCTTACACAGAGTAAAACACCATCCCTTTCTTTGCAGTTCAAGTCCTTCCATTGCAGTGGGGAGTCCAGCCCAGAGAGTGGGTGAGACAGATGTCTGGTGAACAACACGTCACTGCTGCTGGAAGCAGGATCTCCTAGCATTGAGGAACTTTAATAGACCACCAGCAACCTCCTCCAGACCAAGAGGTCAGCTCAGGAGCTGCAGCAATTCTGCAGCTGCTCCCAGTTCTGCCTGGTGGTTGCTCCATCTGGTCCCACTCTGTTGCTACCTTTGTGAAGTGTCCACTTGAAATAGTCCCATTTCAGGAGCTCCACAAGCAGCCATGGAGATTCAGCATACTTCCTCTTCTCTTTAAGGGTAGAAAATTTTATTTTCTAATCAGTCTTCCTCTGTAGAAAGAAGTATTAAAACCTTCAGCAGGATAAGTGTGTTAGTGTTGATAAACAGAAACTCATCCAGAGAAATAACAGCAGAAAGCTGGGGAATTACAGGTGGCTACAGGCACAGACTGGTTGCCATTTGGATTTTCCTTTCTATGAGTAACAGCAAGAAAATGAGTCAGACTGTATGGTTGAGTCACAGTGAGTGAATATAAACCTGCTTTTCAGACCAAGAGAGCTTGGGCAGGTGGAGGAAGAGCTCTGTATAATCTGCCCTGGATAAACACAGCGAAGTCCCTCCATGTGCAAGTCCTGCTCTGGGGCTCAGGATCTGCAAGCCTGTCCCAAAGGAAGACCCCGTGGTGGAAATAGATGATAAACATACGACAACATCTGCTTTCTGTTTCCTGTGCTGTGTACAGATTATCTCTCTCCATAGATAACCCTGTCCTTCTCAAAGAGAAAGCTGGGGTTGTGCTTTAAAAACACTGCTGAGACCAGTGACAATTTGTATCACTTCATTCTATACCTGTTCTCAGACCACGTGTATCACCACATCTCAGCACCATCTGCTCGACACCTGAGTGATGTGATTACACATCTTCCCAGGGTTGTTTGTTCCCTCAGCCCTCCTGAGCCCTGAAGCCAGAGGCAGCATAGGCAAAGTGTGCTCTCTGCATTCACGTGTGCTCTCTCCACATACAGAGTGGAGTTGATGCCCAGCTGAGCTCCCCCACCTCCTCTCCACTGATGTCATTATTTTCCATGTTGCTTGTTGAGCCCAGCAGTGAAGAAGCCCTGGGAATGCAGAAGCCCATGTCAGAGCTGTTCCCGCACTGATCACCAGCAACTATAGCAGCGGACTTTAAAGGGAAGCCTGGTGGGCTACAGTAAAATAAAAATCATCAGGCTACAATTTGACATCAGCAGAGCTCCTTGTAGAACACATGACTCTGGCTGCTGTCCCAGCCCCCTCCCCCTGCCTCCAATTCCAAGACCATAAAATTACTCATTAGGCTTGGAACAAAACGCTCTCGGTGCATTTGTATGTGGCTGGAGGCAGAGACAGATGTTTTAGGCTCTGGAAGAAAATAGCTGAGAGACAGAAATGAAACACTTCCAAAGCTGCACTGTGCTTGCCTGCTCCTGTTGGACTCCTTGGTTTTCCACGGGGTCAGATTAGAAGGGAACAATGGCATCACTGAGCAGCCCTTTGCTTCCACTTAGCTTTTATTAAATCCTCAAACACAATTTTCTGTTTCACTCAAGTTTTGCACCGAATCCTTCAGCTTGGCATACGAGCAGCTCAGGGCTGTGTCTCTGGAAGTAAGTTTCAGCACTTTCATTTTATGGTTAAAAGAGCCTACATTTCAGCTGCACTTTTGTCTTGAAAAGAGCAGGGAGAGACTGCCTTTAGGAGCCAGACAATCCTCAGAGGCCCAGGAAACCGAGGATCCTCCCTCTTTTTACACTTGCAGTAAAGTGAAAATAAAAACATTGCCTGCAGGCATGTCAGTGAGGGGATTAGGATTCAGTGTCCCGATTATTGCTTGGTTTATACGAGGCAGCCGTTCCCACCTCCCATAACCAAACACTTGCTCAGTTAACCATCACATTCAAACGAGGGAGGGCAGTGACTCCAGCTCCATCACACCATTTCTCATCTTAAATTCAAGAAAGAATATTCTGCCTTTAGATCCTTTCCTGCTACATTTGCTTTTGGTCATGCAGTAGATGTTTTAAGACCACACTACTGTTACATTCCTAGCTTTGAAAGACCAGGTTCCATTATTCCAGTAAGACAAACAGTTCAAAGCATAGACAGAATGACCACTGCGACCTAATCATCACCATGAGACATAGACTGTCAAACCAGTTATCTCCCAGCTACTGGTCAAATCTGGTACTCAGGCACTAAGAAAGTCAGAACACAATGGGTTCATATAAACCTCCTTCAGCCAAGCACCACAGAAATAACAAATTTTTTCTCCTACAGTTATTTCTAAGGTATCATTCAGGTACAAAGAGAGTCGGGAGGTATTTTTTTGCCTCTCATGTACTCCTGCAGGATAGATGTGAGCCCAATTCTCCACAGCTGGAAGAAGAATATATCAAGTAGGACTCATGTCAGTAAGCTCCATGTGGAGGTCAGGGATGAACAGGAGTGGCCTGATGGTCAGGAAAAACCCCTGCCACAGTGCTAATTACATGTAAGCTTCACTTTCAAAGCTACATACAAGCTTAAGATCATTTATCTTTACAAGGGATTTAAAGGCCTATCGGCTTTGGGAAGTGAGAGTGACAGGAGAGGGAAGTGCCAAATCACTAGCTCAAACTTCCAGTTCCTGTTAATACAGGTTGAGCTATCCATGTCAGCACCATGCATCACACTGGCAAGGCTCACTCACCAACCCTCTCTGACACCTCTGCCTGGTTCCTTGAGATTTTTTTCTTACTAACAAACAAAACAAACCCTTCAGTTTCTCTAACATTATTTCCTCCCAATCCCATAATACTGGATTATTCCTAAACCTAAAGCAAAGAACACCACTTTGTGATTCAGGCTGCTTCCTGAGCTAGGAGCAACAGCTCTGATGAAATACCTCATTCTGTGCTGTTTGAAACACTACACAGCATGAGCTGAGTCTGGGAAGACAGGAAAAATGGAACTACAGGCTTGTGAAATGGACACTGACAAAAACCTGAAATGTCGAGCTCACTCAGATGCAGTCTGTGTTTAATCCAGTCATCAGACAGTCTCTGTTTAGCTAAATATTTGAGTTCAGAATTGGGCCTGAATTATTATTGGCAAAGCTTCCAAGCTCCTCAGGTCCCTCTAACAAGCTGTTCCTCTGTGGAAGCCTTGCAAGGAAATGAATGCAGCCTTTGAGGAAACTGCTGGAACCCTTCTCAGGCTTCCAGAGTGGGTTTGTGGAGTCCCGTTAGGTGTCCAGGCCTTCTGAAAGCTCCATATGTTGAGTGTTAGAAGCTACAGGGCTGATGTTTGTGTGCATTTCTGGGATGTTCCCAGAGGAGTTCTGGCTCCACAGCATGTCACAGGAACAGAGTTATCAAAGAAAGCACCAAAAATAACCTAGTCTACAGAACAACTAAAAGCCAAACCCAGACAAAAAATAAATAAGCTGGAGCCACACATGAAGCCATGTAGGCAGAGATATAACATGTATTCCATTCTAATGGGACATATCTGAAAGAGCACAGAACTGGCATGGTTGAATTTTGAATACCCACAGCAGGGACATAAAAAAGCACAAACATACAATTCCTCACAGCATCAATGGCAGCTGTGTACCACAGTGCCCAAAGATCTGGTTCAGATGCTGCCAGGCAGAGCCCACGGTTGCTATCTTAGCACACTGGGTTGTTTGATACCCTGTCACGTAAAAACAGTCCACCAGCACTGAAAGAGGAACATGGTCATCCCCTCTGCCACGCAATATTCAGTTTCCTGTCTGTGGCAGCATATGCCAAAAAGGACAATCCTCCAAGGATGGAGGCTGTTCCTCAAGCCAGGCTCCCCTGCTGTGGGCAGCTCCAGAGAAGCAGAAGCTTGGCTTCCCAAACTATAGGCAGCTGAAGGCAGGAGGACTCACCTTCCAGTTTTGCTTCCGAAGGCAGATTATAAATTAAAGTCCAATTTGCTAAACCTCTAGGTAAGCAACTGTTTCTGCATAAACACATACTGGTTTGTGGGCTGTATTACATGGCTAACTGCAAATCTGACTGGCTTGAAAAATCACAGTGTATACAACTAAACCAGGGAGCTAACAGAGGCACATTTTAAAATTACATGGATTTAAGCAGCCTGGCTCATGATTTTTGAATGTGATCAAAAATAATGATTATCCTAAAGCAGTACATAAAAATTGTGCATGCAAATAAGAGCACAAAATTCTCTGACAGAGAGCTTCACTTCTAAGTGAGAAAGAGCACAAAGCTGGCTCAGCTGAAATTATTCTTCAAGAGAAATAAAGTCGAAGATTTTAACACCACTCTGAAGATGGGGTCAATGTCTGGAATATATTGCAAAGAGGGCTCAAATTACCACCTCCCCCTGTCATTCTTTATGCTACAACATTAGTGGAAAAATCCAAGAGCTCTTTTAGGTCTGTTAGCTAATAAATGGATCGCTAGGCGAATGTTCAGTGTCGTTAATAAATCGTCGCAGCATTCTGTACTTAGTATCAGCAGAAAGTCTTGGTCCCTTCCACCCCTGAACACATATCACTTTGGGAAGGACAGAAGGAACTGCCTACATTGCCTTTTTTTCTGCCTTCTGGAAACATCCGAGCTCACAAACAGATGCGGACTCTCAGTGCATCTGCGCTATTCCTCCTCCGAGATCAGCATTAACCCGCAGGAGAGCCGTGGGTGATGAGTCCTGGCTGATTCAGGCTCTGGAAAACAATGACATTAACAGTGGCAGGTTAAATCCAGACAGCTTTCTATCCAAAGATCTCTTGCAGCATAACAAAAGGCCATCAAGAGCCAGAGGTCCCACCTAAGGCTGGGATGCACAGTTCCTCCACAGTCCATGCAAGCAGGGATTATTCCCTGCCCTATTCAGGGCTGTTTCCCCAGCCCCCAGGCACTAGGACACCCAGTGGGAAGGGCTCAGCCCTTCTCAGTCATTCCTGCTGGCGCCGTTCCAGTTTGTCTGAAGACACTTAAATATTCATCGAGAAAGAGCAAGACTCCGTCTTGCCGGGTGCACAGACTGCTCTCCAGGGAGACGGGACACCTGCCTTCTCCACTCCCTGCTCCATCAAATCATTAATTATTTAAAATAACAGGAAAGAGCGAGAAAAACTCTCCGCACCAGACATGCTTGCAGCCTGTTGTCTACGGTGCTCTCTGGGGTCTTGTGTGGCCCGAGGTTTGCATCTCCCCTCCGGCAGAAACAGGGATCAAGCCCAGCTTTCCCCTTTCCTCGGGGAGGAGGAAAGCTATTGTACAAAAGAAGCCCTTCCCCTTTATCCAGACAGACCTTATGCTCACTTTTCCTACTAGATAGAGTGTCTTTTTTTTTTTTTTTTTACTTCAGTTTGAATAAAAGGCAAACAAAACACAAATCCAAATCTCTGAGAGCAGCAGCTATCCATAAACCCCCGCACACTCTGTATTTGCTCAAGAGCTTAGGGTCCACCTCCCCATTTCACAGCTGGGCAGGCCAAGCTGTAGTGGTCCAACTGCATCAGCAAGCACTTGGCTACTGAATCCCTCGGTGATGGGTTTCAATGAAATGGAAACCACCGTCTCCTTGCTCTGAAGACATTTCTGGTGTAGCTGTGTGCACAGAGGGATGTTTGGAGAAGCAGAGGTTCTCTTCTTGTCTGCATACTCCCAGGACATCGCCTGCCTCCCCCCATCTCCAACACATCAAACGCCCTACGCTCTCTCACAGGGGTAGCATGGACCTACACAAGGGTCCCCGAGACCAGGATGTACCCCAAAACTGTCCCAAGCCCACGGAACAGCCCCATCTGCACCCTGGACTTCATTGCTAGAGCAGGAAGTCGTGGCAGGTGAACAGCACTGGCACCCTCATGTGGTGACAGGCATCAGAGTGAGCTCACAGCCAAAATCAGCGGTACAGAGAGGGATACTTCTCCAGCGGGACTTCTCCAGGGAATCCTAACAAGGACCACATCTGCGGGCCAGCATCGTCTAGGGGTTGGGATATAAACCTGATGTCACCTCTCCTATCCTGAGACCAGCAGCAAAGAATCAGAATGGTCTGGGCTGGAAGGGACCTTAAGGATCATCCAGTCCCACACCTTCCATGGGCAGGGACACCTTCCACTATCCCAGGCTGTTCCAAGCCCCATCCAACCTGGCCTTGGACACTTCCAGGGATGGGGTTTCATATAAGGTCTCCCCGGAGCTGTCTCTTCTCCAGGCTGAACACCCCCAGCTCTCCCAGTCTGGCCCCAGAGCAGAGGTGCTCCAATCCTTGGAGAATTTCTGTGGCCTCCTCTGGACTCACTCCAGCTGCTCCATGTCCTTCTTATGTTGGGGACGCCCAGAGATGGAAGCAATATTACAAGGGAGGAGTGCTATGGGGGACCCACGGAAAGAGATCTGATTATCCCCCTCAACCTCAGCTCACTCTGGTTTCTTCCTTATCATACTATCAAAACGGAGAACAAAATAAAAGATAAAACCAGCCCAGACGCTGAAACTGGAGAATTCACTAAAATTCTGAGGGAAAAGCCCTTCTGCCCCCTCCTGCACTTGCTGAGGGACATGTGGGTAACAAGAGCACCTCATTCCCGAGAAACATCAACACCTGAGCCCTGCTTTCAAGGGAAAACAAAAACAAAACCAACCCCCTCGTATATCCTACTGATTAGAAATCCCCCTCCTATCCAATTGCTCTGGAAACAGAATTAAATTAATTTTGAATTAAACCACCCACCACCTCGAAGCAGCAGCACTCAGCAGAGCCGCGCTGAGGTGAAGGGCGGCACCTGGCCGAAATGGCGGCAGCTGGATGTCCCCGCTCAAGTCCTCCCCAAACGGCCCGAAAATGCCGGGAAATGGCCTTGTTTTATAATATTTTGCTTTAAAGAGCAGCAAAAGAGCAGCTCGGCGGCGGCGAGGTGGCCTGCGAGGCGGCGGGGACGCGCCTGTCAGCCCGCCCTCAGGCGGCGGCGGGGCCGCTGTGTCGCGACATGGGGGACGACTTGGCGTCGGAAGGCGACACCCGTGAGTGGGGCCGAGGCGGGGGCTGCCCCAGCCAGGCGGGGGGCACAGCGCCGTGAGGGCCGATTCGTGTGGCGGGGGCGGGAGGGAGCCGGCGGGGCTGAGGGGCAGAGCCGGGACGCCCTAAAAAATAACGGGACACCTGCAAATCCGCTCGGAAATAAAGCAGGTGGATAAACCTGCCCGTGAATCAAGACTGCTGTTGCCCCGAAGCATCCTGCACCGCTGAGATGCTGCACATAACTCTGGTACCCTGCACTTGGGGTTTTTGGGCTCCTTGGTCGCTCGGTCCCCATCCCATGTTGTCTTTGTCCTGCAGCCCCAGGTAGAGCCCGGTGGATAGGTTTTGCACATTTCTTTGGGTGTCTTTCACCTCCTTTGCTGCTTTTCTACATCTCTTGCATAATAAACTGCCTGTGAGTTGGTGCATTGCACTGAGGGTAAATAATTTTAAATGTTTTCCACACTGTTTGTGATATCTGAATTCCTATTCAGTAAGCTATGAAGTACGCTGGAATCTGAGCTTGAAAGAGAAGGAAAACTGCTAAATATCCACTGAAATGTTGCTGTTGGACAGGTACATGCCATGATGAGGAGTGCATTTACAACTTACAGAGCTACTGTGGATCTTAAATAGGAAACTCAGATCATCAGACTGTTACTCATGTGTTGCTGAAAATAAATAAATTGCTGCTTCTACGGCTTAATGATGCCAGATTTGTTAGTGCATCTTCACAGCTAGTGCAAAGAATAACTAGGGCATTTTGACATCTCTTGAAAATGATGCTTTGTGTGACCATAAAATGTAAGAACACATTTCTGTCACCTGGAGAGCAGGGTCAGCAGCATTTGCTTAATTGAAGCATAGAACTTACTCCACTGAAGGGAGATAAGTATGTACAAGGAGGTGGTATGTGTGTAGCCATTGGTGTTAATAATTAACAAAAACTCAATGTGTTTTTCACAAGTTCTCCTGATATTTCCTCTCAAATGAAGGGTCCATGCAGGGTAAAATGCAATCCTGTTAATATAGCTGACAAGGTGATAAGAGAGTTTTAATGTACAGTATAGGAAATCCTGTTTCTTGCAGAAATCAGTGTCCAAATCCTACCGCCTTCATTGTAGCAGCAGGTCCAGCACTCTTGAATACACACTCTCAGATGACCATGTCTGGTGTTAAGTGGACAAACACACTATTGAATGATCCTGTCTAGGATTAAAATTTGTGTTATTTGTGTTTTTCTTGAGCTAAAGTTTTTTTTTGTTTGAAGGCAAGGGGAATGGAAACTGTAGGGTGAGATTATACCTCTGTTGCTCTACGAGTCCATGGTAGAGATGCCTTTCTTCTGTGCCCTCCAAAGAGATTAAAAGTGCTCTTTAGGCAGCAAGTCTCCTGTCTGTCTCCCTCAGTGTGGTGGAATGGGAACAATAATATATTTTGATGCCTTTTGTATGGCATGTGGTTAATATGCAGTTGATACATTGGAACAAACTGAAGTTGCATTGAGCCCCTCAAACTTCTGCTCTGCAGAAGTGTAGAAGAGAGCAGAGCCTCTGGGCCAGTTCTCCAGTGGGATGTGACAGGCCAATGTGACTCAAGCACTTCTTGAAGGAATTCCCCAAAAGCACTAGGACAGAGACTGAGTCCAACAAATGGCTGACACCAGCCTTGCCAAAAGCCTTCAGAGCTTCCCTGTCGGGCTGTGGCAGTCACAGCCTTGCTCTTGTTTCTTGGCAGGAAGGTTTATTCGATCGAGGAGAAGATTGCTGGGGCAAGGCCCAGCATGGAGAGTAAACACTCTTAAATTGTGCCTAACTGTGCAGGACAAATATTGCCAGTCATGGTGAATTATGTGCAGAACTGCCATGGTTTATTAAGAGATGCAACACTAATCACAAGCCAGGCTGGCAGTTTTGTGCTGCTTGGCTGGTTCAGGTTGCCTGGAGGGGGACCATGTGTAAAGGCCTCCTTGTAGAGCACTAGGATGTAGGTGGAAGGATGGAGGAAAGAGCCTGTGTCATCTCAGAGCCTTCACACTGACTCTGAGCCTCAGAGGGTGCCCAGAGGATATGGACCTCATGAATCAAAAGGTTTTGCAGCTGGAGCAAATCCATGCAGAGAAAGACACTGAATTACAAGTGGGTAGGACTGGAAGAGCACTGATGTGGCACAGGGGTGGTCATGGAAGGAGAGACAGTGGTAGAATATAAATCCAGCAAACATGCCAACATCTGTAGGGCTGGGATTCTTGCTAGAAGAATCTTTCTGCAGTCATCCTTCCCTGAAGCCACAGGGGCCGGTGAGATGATGAGGAGGTTTGTTGGGGCATGCTGCTCCATGCTCCTTGCCAGAACTGTTTTAATGCTCACTCTTCTGCTCTGCTGCAGTGCTTCAGTCAGAGAAGGAGTTCCATGGTGCAGCAAAGCGAAATGATACAGCCAGGATGGAGGAACTCATCAGCAGAGGAGTTGATATCAAAGCCAAAAACAATGTAAGTTCTGGGTTTTTCCACCTCCAAGCTGTAGGAAGTGCTGAGGGCATGTTTCGTGTAGCTCCTTAACGCTACTCTTCTCATTAACTGCTTAATTTGTCAAAGCTTTAAAATACAACACCCAGTGGCAAATAGAGCCTGTGACAACCAAGCAGTTTTCACAACACACTGAGACCCCCAGCACTATCATCCTGGCCACACTGGAAAGCTGCAAGTGTCAGATAGACATGATTGCCATGAAAGGCTTTGATTTTGCCATCTATGTACAGCAAGGATGTGGGAAAAACTGTTTCTGGTGCAGGCCTTTCCTTGTTGACTAGTAGGTTCATGGAAATACAGGATTGCACCCATCCCTAGTGTTTCAATCTGTCCATTTATGGTCAGCAATGTTCTTCACTCTGTGCTGTCGTTATAGTCCAGAATTGCAGTTCCTGAGTAGAGGGTGACTAAAACCTGTCTGCCTGACAGGAGAGCAGAGACAGAGAGCTGTGTCCAAAGAAAACTCTGCATAGTGTGAGAAATTCTGGCTCTATAGATGGCCAAGGATATTTTGGCCTTCAGAAAGGCTGGTGGATACACACACTCTGCATACATCAGCCTTCCCTGCCTCTGTGCTTCCCTTCCAGACAGAGCGGACTGCCCTGCACTGGGCTGCAGGAGCAGGGAGCGTGGATGCTGTGCGGCTGCTCCTGGATCACGATGTCCCCATGGATGATGAAGACAGTGTACAGAGGCGACTCTCCTTGCATGTGCTGCAGATGTGTTCAGTGCTGGGGACTGGGTGCTAGGCCAGCAGTTACAGACTGCACCTTAGCCCTGGGTGGGTGGCACAGGGTAGCACGCTGCACCTGCTGAGCAAGGGGCTGCAGCAAGCCTTGTTGGCACATGTGTCTGTGCTTTGTATTTTGGCTTTTCCTTGCATGCACAGTGGACTTGGAATAGGCTGGTAGTCTGTGAAGTTTTCCATAAAGCATGGGGATGCTTGGCTTCTTCTGATTGTGTTGATGTGGCTTGTGGGATGACAGTGACAGCCAACAAGTTTTCTCTCCCCCATGCAGCCAGGCTAATACACACCATTAAATAGGTAGTAGCTGCCAAGAAGCAGGTCTCTGCTCACTTGCTGTGATATCTGTGACAGGAATAATAATAATTGGAGAAAGTGCAACTAAAAATATACCAAAGGGAAACAAATAGATTTGGAAAACTTCATTAAGCTAAGAAGACGACTTCCCTCCAAGTTGGGGATGGTGGTGGCTGCAGTTTAACTATAAGTATCTTTCTTCTTTTTGCCCAGTTTGGAATGAACGCTCTTCTCCTGTCTGCCTGGTTTGGCCACCTCCGTGTCCTGCAGATCCTTGTCAATGCTGGGGCCAAGATTAACCGTGTCAATAGGGTGAGGGTCTCCCTGTGTGGATCCATCACTTGGCTCTAGACAGTGTTGGGGGACAGAGAGAGGTTTACCTGTGAGCTCAGTCGTGTGTGACAGCATCTGCTCTGGGGACTGCCATCTGTACTCTGACTTAACCGTGAATCAGGTATAATAATTGGAGCTCTAGAGATGCACACATCTTCCTCACCTCATGTTTGTGCAGTGCTGATGTGGAAGATGTTACAGGAATGGGAAATGGGTTTAGTGAATCAGCAGTCCTTGTATTTTAAAACGGACCTTGTCTGGGAAAAGGGGTATTAGTATTTCAGTCATAACTTACTGTCTTGCAGCACAAGGAAGTTTAGCCCTAGAGATGCAGGGAGGGATGAAATGGGCCTTTGCTAACAGGAACAGGTTGTTAAAAGAGACTGATTATTCCACAGTCTTGGATTTGTTGAATGAGCAGTCCTTTGTCTCCTCTCCAGAATGGCAGGAACCTGCTTCACTGTGCAGCTCAGAGGGGACACATCCAGATCATGGAGTTCATCATGGAGGACTTGGAGGATGTGTGTGTGGATGAGACAGACAAGGTAGGAAGGCTTTTCACAGCTTTGTTTTATGAAATCTGGTCTACTGAGCTTAGCTGGAATACTGCCCTTGGTCTTGGGAAGAGAATCAGAGTCAGACGCTACTCCCAGAAGTCTTCCTGCTAAGTGAGCTTAGGGATGATGGGGATTCTTGCTTGGTCAAGCTTCTTGCAGCAGATGATCTGATCTTGTGCTTTCTGAGCCTTTTGGACTGTGTTTCTCTGTTTCCTTTCAAAGATGGACAGGACAGCATTTCACCTGGCTGCAGAGTATGGGCAGCTGGAGGTGGTGGAGTTCCTCATTCGACTGGGTTGTTCTCACAGTGCCAAAGACAAGGTAGGGACACAAAACCATATGCAAGGGAGGTGAAGTCCAAGGATTAGGGGGTGTGAAAACCAGGGAACAGAATACCCAATGAGGCTCAGGCAGGCAAGTTGTCCACAGTTGTTACTATGGCTGTGGTATGTCAGGGCTTTTCTTCCCCATCCACTTCAAGCCATTTTCTTGCTTAGTTCATGATTTCTCTCCAGGACTTTTCAGGCAGGATACACAGCAAGCCTGGTGGACCATATTCCAGTTTAAGGTAGGAAGGGTTCTTTCCTCGCTGCTGCAACTGTAGGAAGATTGCTTCATGTTTGTGCTACTGGTTACAACCTCCTTTTCAGCCACACTGGATATACTCTGTGCAAGGTTGTGGTATATGAACACTCAGTCCTGTGAGACATATGTTTATAAAGTAATGTTTACTTTCAGGAAGAAAATACAGCATTGCATTTAGCTGCTAAAAATGGACACCTCACTGTGCTGGAGAAGATTATAGATGTCGGAGTGGACCTTGATGAAAAAAACTCAGTAAGTACACTTAAATTAAATCAAAACCACATCAGTTTTGCCCTTTTCCTCCCTAGAAATACTCTACTGCCACAGTCATTAGGCTGAAAAGCCAGTATTGACAGGAGAAGTCTAGAAAATAGCTGATTTTATCTGAAGCCTATGTGGGTAAAGGCAGGTCACACTTGCAGAGTATGACTGAAAGGCGACATCAGTCTTGGACCAATTTCCGGCTTTAAAGTGTTGCCTTCTCTTCTGCTGTATCTGCTCACCTACCTTATCACTCCATTTAATCTCCCTTTCTCTCCATGACCCTTGTATATTCAAGTGCCTAAATGGTTATTGAGTGTATTTTAAACTAAACTTCACCGTGCTTTAGAGTATTGACTTAGTCACTGAACATATGGACCTTCTGTTTGAGATCTCTCTTTTGACAGATCTGCTCTGGAAAATTATGTGGCTGGAACACAGTTAATGACTTAGATAGCAAATATTGGCTTAGTATCACTGTTATTTATTCCAGGGCATGCTCCCGATTAAGTTTATCAGCATTTTTTTTATTCTTATTTGGTTACTGTCTTTGAAAAGTGTATTTGATTGTGATTAAGATCTGAAGGAGAGGGGGAGCCACTTTCTGTGGTAACTGGCAGCATTTGTCTACCCCCACATGAGCTGCCCTTTGTGCAAAGAGCAATAATAAAACCAGATTAAATCACTTAGGAATTCTGCTTGCTTGCTTCTATTTTCTTGTGATGAAATGAGCTGCAACCCTTAGAAGGGAAAACCAGTGATAGAGGGTCACAGGTTTCCAATTCTGTCTCTGGGCTATTCCAGGAAAATGGTTTGTCTTCACTGTCCATGTGAAATTCTTTTTGGTTTATTGACGGGCTGGACGGGAGGAAAGATGGTGAGCACAAAGTCTGTCTTGTGGCCCACAGCCAGTGACATTCAGGACAGAGCAGTACTCTGGTATGTCCAGGGCAGATAATCGTGTCCTCTATTTTTGTAACAATCAACTGGAGATCCCTGGCCCTCTGAACTGGTACTGTAGCATGTCATGGATTCAGAAGATAGGGTAGAGTCTGACTTGTTCTGCTGCTCTGTCTCAGCCTTGTCTACAGAAATGCTGCTTGTGTCCTTTCTTGCCTTGTGCAGGAAGGACTCACGGCTCTGCACCTGGCTGCTGAGGGGGGACACAGTCTCTGTGTGAAGCTGCTTGTGGAAGCAGGTGCTGATGTCAATGCCCAAACCCAGGTTAGCTCCATGGAAGTGATTCCATCCCCAAACCCTACTTTGTGGATTTATGCCCAGACCTGTGGCTTCCCAGGTCACCCATTACAGAGAGAGCCCTGCATTCAGGAATAGCACTGGGAGTTTAGAGGAAGGTAAATGTGGTTTTGTACAAAGATGCAGGTGAAACTCCTTGGGACTCGTTTGGCTGGAGGCAATCTCCATGAATTTGTCAGTGCTGGGCTATAGGACTCTTGCAGGAGGGACGAGGGAGCTTTTTGTGGATAGTCTGTAACAACTGCAGCCTCTGGGAAGAATCCCTGAGTACACTCCTCTCTTCTGACTTGCCCCTCAGAAAAAGATGAACTGCCTTCATTATGCAGCACTGCATGGCTATGAGGAGATAGCCAGGATCCTCATGGATGCAGGAATCCACACGGATGCTCTCAATCATGTGAGTCCCTCTCAATGCTCTCACTAAACAAAAAGATAAAATCAGTTTGTGGAGCTGCTCAAGAGCACCAAGCAACTCTGGAAAGACCAGTGCTGCAGTATCCCTGTCAGCTCCCAGTGCAGACTGGCAGCTGTGATAGAATAGAACTTGCTGGGCACAGCATGGTCCTTTCAGTGCTATGAGCTAAGCTCTCCCTAAGTGCAGGATCTTCTTTCCGCAGCAAAATGCATCAGCAATGCACATCGCAGTCCTGCAGAACTTCCCAGCCATGGTGAAGCTCTTCATCAGTGCAGAGTGTGACCTTGACATTCCAGATAATGTAAGACTGCAGCTCCTGTTCTTTGTGTTTGAAATGTGAACCAGTTTCATGGGGGATTTTATCACCTTGGGGACAGGATTAAAGAGGAGTGCTTTAAAATGTGGAGAAACTGGAAGTGCAGCTTAGGAAATGTGAAACCTGTGAAATTATTCTAAGTGTTGCAGTGAGGTAATCGCTTGATGGTATTTAACATGAGGGCTGTTCTCTGTCCCTTGCAACATTGCATAGTCAGGCTCTCTCCTCCTTGCTGGAAGCAGGAAGGAGAAATTTCAAGATGGAAGATACTCTGCAAAATGTTTGGAGTACTGAGAATAGGAGGCAAGCCTGGAGGTAACAGTTTGTCTCACCAAATTGTAATTTTCTGAATGAGGGGCTTTGTGTAGCTTGTTTCTGTTAATCTTCACACTTGTAGGGATGTTCTCTCCTGATGATACCATAAAATTGACACATTTTATGTTCAGTTTTACTGGTTTCCATTAAACAGTCCCAAGCTCCTGGCAGTGTTCTGTCCTTCCAGCCTCACACTTGTCCTTCTCTGAAGTGTAGTCCTTTCTCCCTCCTTCTGCAGAGGCAGCAGACCTCACTCCACATCGCTGCAGAGCATGGCAGGCAGGACATTGCTGAAATGTTTCTCATTGCAGGAGTTAATCTGAAGCTAACAGACAAGGTAAAGATCTCCATGGGTGAAACAAGTTCTGTGGGAGTATGGAGGGAAAATATACATATATGGTCTCTGTTAATGTGTTTCATCATTTTCAAGGAAGGCTAGTAATATTAAAATTTGGATATTTCCAGGGATAAGCCCTTAAAACACGGATGAGTAGGTTATTTTGATGTGTTTTCCAGGAAAGAAGTGACTGGTTCTTAGACAGGTAGGAAATAGATAGCACAATGAACAATGCTTTCCTTCTCAAAGTTGTTCTAGTTCCTTCTACTTGTACTATCATGAACAGTAATATCAACGATTTCCTCAAATAGTGGTAAGTAACATACCTGAAAAATTACAGCACACATATTCTAAAAGGTTGAAAGGATCTGTTTGGTCTAGATCTGGCACAGTTCTAGGGCTTTTGCCATCTAATAAAATCAACAGAACGAATTTCAAGAGGCCTGAAAATGTAGTATGTGCCCAGAAAGTGCTGGAGGGACTTGGGCAGGGATTAAAATAGTGTTTGCCATTTGCAGTGGGTTAGAGCAAGTGCAGACCTGAAGCCACCTGGCTGAACTGGCCTTCAGCTGTGAGTGTTAGTCACCTTTCGGCACTCTGTGGAACTGCAGTGACACTCAGCACAGGGGACACATTCATACTTTTCTGTATGAAATTGAGTTTCTGCTCACATCTGAGGCTATCACTGTTCTTCCTGTTATGCCTGATGCCTGGGCTGACTTGCTTTCCTTCATGCAACTTTCAAATCTCTTTCATTTCTGCCTTCTGATTTTTGAAATACAAATCTCCCCCTGCCCAATCCAAAATCATATTCATGAAAGGAACATAGCCACATTTCCATAGTCCCATCAGCCTGTGCTTCTCCTAGGAGACCATTTCTAATCATGTGTATCTGGAGCCTATAAAGTTAATGAGGTTGTATAAATCACTTTGGTTTCATGTGTCAGCAAATCTGCTGTGCAAAAGGCTGTAAAATACCTTGGACTGCAGAGCTGAGCTGGTCTTCTGATGGTTGATCTCATGTTGGTGGGTTGCAGGAAGCTTTTCCAGTGGCTCCTGCAAAACAGGCAGATCCCTTGTAGCAACAGAGGAGATGCTGCAGAGTCTGGAAAATCGCTCCTCCTGCCCTGAATGCAGGAGCTCGACACCAGCTCACATCCGAAGTGTTCACAGTTGGAGGACAGGTCTTGGCTGGGTGCATTACTCAATAGTCCATGTGCCTGCTGCTGCAGATGCTGGGTGGGTGTGGAGATTGTACCTCCTAAGGTGCAAAGTCTTTTCCAGCTGATTTTCTAATTTCAGCAAGGGAAAACATCTCTGGATGTTGCTGCCCGAGGCAATCACATCATCTTGGTGGACATGATTATCAAAGCTGATCGATTTTACAAATGGAAGAAGGTGAGCAGCTTACACAACAGCCCCTGTGCTTTCTCCTCTCCATTGAGACTCCACATACCAGCTGTCAAAGAAAAAGAAATCCAGGACATCCCGTGACAGCCTGACCTCTGTCTTCATCCCCTTACTTAAGAAAAACAGAAGTCCTCTCCGTGCCAACGGCATCTACTTAAGGCTTTCCTTATTTAAAAAGGCCTCTGTTGTTAGAAATCCCAGGCGGCACTGATGGGAATAGGGGTTTCCAAAAATTATTTAACAGCTGCTCCCAAGGGGATAGAACTAGTTCATTTTCCCAGAAGGAGAAATTGAAGGACTGAGCGGGAAAATGCTTGGCCTGAGGTCGCCAAAATGGGATTTTGAGAGTTTTTCAGCAGTGGAAGGAGACAGCTCTTGTTGGATTCATATGAACAACTTCTCCCTCAAAGTGTAGCCTCGCAGCCTCAATCTGCCCTCTGAAACCCTGACTACCCCAAGCCTGTGCCCAAACTGAGCTGAGCAGAGTGAGCTGAAAGTACAGCCCAATATCAAATCCTTTGCATGTTCTTAAGATTTTGGTTGTCTTCCCACAGCAGAGCTCTAGAGGAGGAAGAAAAGGAAGGAAAGGAGGGCATGTGCCTGTGGCTCAGGTGCAGCTTCAGGAGTCATGCTCAGTGTATCAGGCCCTTGCATTGGCTTCCCATGCAGCCCTAGGGAATGTCATGCAGCCTCTGCAGCCTGGCATGTAGGCACTGTGAGCACGAGCTGATGTTGCAGGGAAGCAGGAGATTTAATTAAATGGTTCTGCCCCAAACCCCAGATAAAAGGCAGTGTAGATATGCATATCATGATCCACAGGTGCTTCCACAGCAAAGTGGCCATTAACGGCCTTTTAACCTCACAGAGTGAAATGAGAATAAAGAGAATAAAAAAATTAGCTGTGCCAGAAGGAACTCACAGGGACCACAGAGCCGAGTATATGGGAGGCTGCAGAACCACAGGCACTGCTGCAGCACCTGACTGACCCTCCTGTTCTGGCTTTGCAGGACAACCTGAACAGCGACTCTGGCTCATGGGTGGCAAAGCACTTGACCTTTAAGCAGGATCACAGGCTGGAAACGCAGCACATTCGCTCAGTCATGTGGAGATTAGCCACTAAGTACCTCAAACCCGGGGAATGGAAGAAGCTGGCACATTACTGGAAATTCACGGATGATCATATTAGGGCCATTGAGCAACAATGGACAGGTATAAAAAAAGCTTCCCAGGTATTTTCTTTTCTTTCCTTGGACTTTGTTGGAGATAGAGCTGCAGTAAGAGCAAAGCATGAAGAAAACCGGTTGGTTTATTTGAAGCAACCAAAAGATTGGGTTAAAAATTCTGGTTTTACTGAATGTGGAATTACCTACACACTGTAATTTGTCTAGGAATAAAGCATGCAAGCAGGGGAATTAGTGGTTCTTTGCTCACTCCCTATGAGACATTTGGCAGGCCTGTGAGTTCTTGCTACAATTCTTGTTCTGTAGAACAGAAGAAACTTGCTGGTTTTACTTTATTCTTTGGAGTGAATTCTTTAGAATTTAAGAACTACATTAGCAGAAGCAGGATCTAAGGGTCAGAAATAGATCATTGCTAGTTTGGCTGTTGCAAGAACACTGTAGTGTGGATGATGTGAGCAAGGGGTCAAGCTGTGTTCTGAAGGCAGAAACTATATTGCCATGAAAGGCTATGCAACAAACCCAAGCTCAGCCATAGGCACTCCATTAAGTTCCACACTAATCCAGCAATCACATCATAACCAGGAATTAAAACCATGTTTTACAGCCTCCTAGTAAAATCCAGAGAGGAGGGAGGGGTGTGCAAGCCCACCAGGGCAGAAATCTGCTCTGGCCAGGGCCGTGCACTCTGAGTGTGGGATTTTATCTGTGGTTTGATCCTGCCAGGCACTAAAAGCTACAGGGAACACGGCCACAGAATGTTGCTCATCTGGCTCCATGGTGTGATCACTGCAGGAGAAAATCCAATCAAGGGACTGTATGAAGGCCTGGTGGGGATTGGGAGAAGAGATTTAGCAGGTAATATTTTTGTCTTCCTTCAAATAATGCACAATGAGCATTATTTGAATTAATTTACCCAAATTCTGGGCTTAGACAATGTACACAAAGGAAAACTTCACTGAAGCCAACTCACATGAGCTGAAAGCACCTGCTCTGCCCCCTTGCTTCCATTGCATGTAATCTCTTTAAGTTTGATAAATGAACAGATCTTGCCATGACTTTATTTTTCTGTGCAGCAGATCATTCTCTCTTACAGAAAGTATCCGGAAAAAAGCAAACGCAGACTCTACCTCTCCACGGAAGTGCACAGCGATGTAACACCAGGAGCATCCTCAGCTGATCTCAGAGGTCTAGATCTGACACTTCTCTGCTGCTGAGAGAAGGCAGATGCAACCTAAGGGCGTCTTGTCACAAACTGCTGGCACTGCTGCATCCTTCTGGACAGGAAATGACAAGGGTAAAACAAATGCTCATGGTCAAAAATGCCTCTACACAGAAGGGAGCTTTTTATCAGCAATTTCAAATGGTCTGGGTTCTGTAACAAGTTTGGTGAGCATCAGGAAATTAACAGTTTTACTGTAACATGTCTACAGCACATTTTTGTATATAAATTTTCAATTGTCAAATTTTTAAGTTAATGAGGGCAAAGGCTTTGTTTTCAGGAATGTTCTTTACTTACTTGTATGGGGTGTCTCATGTCTTAGGCATGTCCATACATTCCCACCATAAGAGGAGAACTTAAGCAAAATCAAAGCTACTCTTTGGTACTTTTGGAACCTGAGGGGTTGTGATCTTTAATGCTTTGACTCTTCACAAAAAGTTTGAGAAGAATATTAACATGTGCTGTTTATAAATGTACATTAATAAGTATGTTTATAAATCAAATAGGTGACTCTGACCTTCTCAAAACATGTTTTCATTTGTCATTAAATCCTTCATATTTATTTTTCACAGCATCTCAAGGGGAAAATAATGTCTGTACCTCAATAAATCTAGATTTTACCCTTTCAAGTTCCAAGTTATATCTTGTCATCTTTATTAAAAAAACATTACAGCATTCTTTCTTAGAGCTAAACCAGTACAACCTTATAGTTAAAGCTTGACAGGAATTCAAGCAGGTGGTGGTGGTTTTCTTCATTTCCAGAGGTGTTTGAAGAAGCAAATCAGGACTGCAGTGAGCTAGGCTGCTGTTTTCTTGGAGTCAAAACAAGCGACACTTGCTGAAAGTGAAGTTTTATTGAAAACCATTTTTAAGCAGCAAGAAAGTTAAAAATTCAAATGCTTTATTTCAAATAGAAACAAACTAACTTACAACACAATGTACGAAGCAAATAAGTGAGGGCAACATTGACACTTAAACATCTTTTAAATCAAATATTCAACAAAAATATGTCAGCTTATAAGTACAGAATCTGCATGTGGTAATATATACAGCCGAGTGAAAAATATAAAAAGAAATACCGTTCTACTTAAGAACATGATATAGTGAAGACTTTGGTAGAAAAAATGTCTTTATTTCTAAAAGTGTAGCCTTCAAAGATGCTTCCTTGAATCCAAAGACTAAAAATTAAACAGATCTATCCCATTTCACTGCTGGAGGTTGCTGTCCAAGGGTAGTTCACCAACTGTTGATCCTGTTGGAATCACACAGTGATAATCGGCTAACACAAGGGAAAAGGCAGAGTGGGAGCAGTTGATTGTACACAGGAAGACCACCAAAACAATGCCTCTGTTTCACTGGCACTCCCAAGCTTACTGCTCTTCTTGCTCGTTGCTGGTATGAAGGCTGATCTTTTGGACTTCCAGCTCTTCTGCACTGACCATGGAGGGATCGATGGCTGCGTACCGGGTACCGTGGAACTGCAGCAAATGGATCTGTTGGACACAGGAAATAACACAGAAACAGGTGTAGGAGCATGTGTCTTGGTAAAATAGAAACATTCCTTCTGAGGAACTTTTGTCAGGGTGAAACTGTGGCTCTGGAATGTAAGAGTTCAGAGACAGAAAACCCTCAAAGCTGGCCCAGCATGGACACAGCTGCTCCCAGCCCTGCCCCTTTGGTATCAGCAGCACAGAGCAAACAGGGAAGTTAAGAAACAAAAGCAAGCTCAACAGGAGCTTCCTTTTGCTGTTCTTGTGGCTAAACACATTCATAGACTGAACTCAGGAACTCACTTGAATGTACAGGTTGACCTCGGCACTCCTGCAGAGGTAGGGGAAGTTGCCTCCTGTTTTGAGGTGAGCTCTTCTGGCATTAGGGTAAAGTTTATACATTTCTTCTTTTGCTTCTGTCGAAAGCGCGCTTTGGTCGAACACCTAATGGAACAAGTCCCAGCAGTGAGTTCTGAGCTTCAGATTTTGTTGTTACATCAGATTTGTGGCATGCTGCTCCTAGAAGAGACCCTCAGCTTCTTTGTGGAATGATGTTAATGAAACAGAAAACAAGCAAACCTGGGCATTGACAACTAGAAAGCCAATACTGTAATTACTGAAACTTACAGCACAGAATATCTAGTTCATAACATAGCACAGATAAGCTGCCCAGTCAGCAGAAGGCTTCCCTAAATAGGAAGTTACATGCTGCAAATGCTTGCTAAGCTGCTAACTGAATATCGTGGCTCCACCTGCCAAAGGGAGGAAATAGTGCTTAATTAAAAAATTGAGATTCACTTACATCCATAATGGTTACAGGGATGTCTCGGATTTTGTGAGGTTCTACATAGGAGTTCTGGCAGTTGAGGGTGAGTCTTGAGGCCAGCTCACTCTGGCCCAGGCTCTCCAGCTTGCAGTACAGAGAAACAGTGATTAGCAACACATTCACTGCAGGAACTTAATGCAATATTAACAATACAGCCAAAGAGAAGATAATTTTAAAGGGATGAAGGTTATAATTCCAATTTAGTATTACTCTGCATGAGACAAATGCTTAAGCCACATTCCACGAGTTGTTCCTGCTCCCAGAGCATGGCCTATAGATCTATCCCAGCATTTTCTCCTTTTCCACCTCAGTTCCTTCACTCCTCTTGATTGACACAAACAGAACTAAGGTAGAGGGTCAGTGAATCAGTTAAACTGCTGGGGCTGTGACAATCAACACCCGCTAAAGATCCACTTCTCATTCCTCCCTCCTGGGTCAGTGAATGAAGAAAGCAGCAGAAATATCTACAACCTCCCACTCACTAAGTACGGAGTGACACCACAGCCATCAGAGCACACAGCCACCTACCCTGTCCACCATGAAATCAATCCCATCAGCCATTTCAGGATCCAGAGGACCAGATGCAAAATTCCCAAGGACAATTTTTTTCAGCATAAAAGCAGGCATCAGCCAAAAGCTAAAACAGGAATAACATGTAACAATATCTTCAAGCACCAAGGACCCAACATCATGATGCTGTATTGTAAATGCTTTCTTTCCTTGCACAGACTTTGTGTTTTAACTTCAAATTCAATCCCTGAAGAAACTTTTAGTTAATGGCAAAAGTATACTTTAAACATGGTGAACAACACTCTTCTTGCTCTAAATGGTTTTGTTAGACAACAGGCAGAGTTCTTAAATCTGACGACACATCCACAGAGGATCACAGAACAATTTGTCTAATTCCACACTCTGAATTAACATTTCCATTCTTCTTGTGATGTGCTTTTAAAAGTCACAAGTATTCCATTCCACACCTCCCTCCCCCAGGCTGGAGTCAGATTAGACACATATCCAATGTAACATTTCATTGCAAAAAAATTAATGCCATGAGTCTGCTTGCTGTCTGTCTTCTTTACCTGTTTGCTGTCCACGTCTGATTGAAAATAGAAGTGTCACTAAAGGCATTACACAAGATCAGAGATTGGACTCTGGGAGATTTGTGTGTGTATTCAGCAAACTTTTGAGCCAGAAAGCCTCCCAGAGAAGCCCCAAAAAGGTGAACCTAATGCAAAGGAAAAGAAAAAAACCAAAACAAACAGATGATGAAATGTGATCTCTGAGCACAATGCTTCATTACAAAAATAGGTCATTCAAGTTTACCTTGTCCTTATAACCCATTTTTGGAAAGAATCTCTGTTCCATTCATCTCCTGGTTTTATGTGCAATATAAATGTGATAAATACTAACAAAAGGAAATGTTTCCCAAAGACTCACAGTGCCAATTTCTTTGTGTTCATCAAGCTTAAGAGAAAATCCAAACATTTCACTTTGTTCTTTATTGCTATCCAGCCCAAGAGACTCAACTGTGGTGTTCTGTACTATGTGAGTTGGCAAGGATAACTTCCACAGGATCTCACAAAAAATGAAGTTAACCCATACAATTTAATAGGCCTGGAATAGCAGTTGAATTTAGGCCAAGTATGACAATTTCCAAGGGCATTCACCTTCAAAAATAAACTAGTTTCAAATGTGAAATTGCAACACAGCCTCTTTATTTATAGGCTGTATTTTTGTATCCTATCTTCTGCACTGGCTCTTAAATGAGACTGTTTCAAACATCAGGCTTTTATTGCAACTATTTGTCCGCTTCCTTGTCTCAGAGCACTCACTTTATCCAGCTGAAGGTGGTCTAAGAGTTTCCTGAATCCATCACAGAACTCAAGGTGATCCCAGTACACTGGATACTGCAACTAAAGTAACACAAAGTTAGAAGAAACTGGCTGAGCTCAATCTGCTTCAAAGTTGTACCAGTTCTCACATTTAAGGTTTCAAGACAATGCCGTGCCTCTCCAATGTTATGAAGTTCCTCTTCAAGGTCCCCAGAGCCCGAGGGTGCCAACACCTCCCCCTCAGTTACACAAAAACACACCAAGTGCCACAGAGCAGAGTTTGCTAGGGAAAGTGCAGCATTGCCTCACCCTGTGATCAGTGGGAGGGGAGGCTGGAATGGTTCTTCAGTGATTTTGTAGCGTGTAACAGATACAGAAATCATTAACTGCTGCAAAAGACAGCAGTACCCCTAAAGCCAGGCTGTTTAATATATTGTACAAATCAACACTGCAGTTCAGCTCAGGAGCTGAGAAGCCCGAGAAGTGCAGGCTGGTAGGATTTAAGGAGTGCAATAGCATCTGCAGCTATTATATAGCCTAAGAACCATGTTATCCACCATCCCTAAGGAAAACATGGAAACCCTGAACTAATTCATGTGTTTGCCTCAGGGCTAACAAAGATGCAGCTGGAGGCAAAAGTACTTGTGTCCAAGTAGGCTAAGAAGTCAACAGTGTGCACACATAAGGTTTTGGGTAAATTCTGCTGTGGGCATATAGCAGATTCCAGCCTGGATCCACATGCTAACTACTCTGTAGTACAACTTAGCACAAAGTTTTTTGGTGGATTCCCTAAGTCAAAACGAAGAAGTTCATTATCCAACCTCTAATCAGAGCAACAAGCACAAGTACAGAACCTTTGACACAGGGCTGAAAATACTCACAGCAATAACTCTGTAGCCCCATCCAGTCAGTGCCAGAATTTGCTGGAAAAACACATCTGCAGTTCCACTCACAGGAGGGAGAAATATGAGTGGGCAGCGAATGCTCCTTGGTCCTGCATCATACAGGGACCAGACTTTACTGTCGTCATCATCTACTATTATCTGGAAAGAGAGACACAGAGGGGGGAAGAAACACAAGACAAGTGAGGTTCTTCAGTCAGCTTCCAGGATGGCTTTTAGACATTTCCAACTTCTAGTAAATGTTATAATACTCAAGACCTTCTTTTACTCTTCTTCACAATAGCTTTCAGGCTGTTTTCTAACTGGGATGACAATGTGGATACAGCTGGAACAGAATTGTGGCCATATACCATCAGACAGAATATTTTGTGCATTGTGACATAAGCTGGATAATGAACTGCACCTCAGGAAAGGAGCCACCATGCTCAGGAGAGACCCAGGAGGTCAGTTCAGGGTACCAAGAGCAGCAGCTGGAGGCTGGAAGAGCCAGCACTGCCCCAGGGACAGCTTTTTAAACAATCACTGATATTTGCATCCACGGACAGAAGATGTTACAGGTCTGGAACCACGCAGGCCTGTGGAATTAAACAGCTGTCACCACAAATTATTGATCTGAAACACTTACAGCTGCCTGCCAGAAACAGAGATACACACAACTCCCAGCACTGCAAGGCTGACCTGGAGGGAAAAATGCTTCCATCATCTGGCAGCATCTCAGGAGCATCTGGATTGCCCAGGACACGGCTGGCTGAGGGAGATTACTCACATATGAGGTGCCATCCTTAATAAGCACCTCCTCATTCAGTACCACAAGTCCTAGCATAATTAGTACCCTCAGAAGTGTTAAGGACTGGGTCTTCTTTTCTAGCAGCACCAAAGCCTGACTTGTTTTGACAAGGCCTGTTCTACCAGAAACTACTTTCTATATTCCAGATGTTCTTTCAACTCCACAGCCCAGAAGAAGCTGCATCTTGTATCAGATCAACAAGCACAAACCTCTGGGGAAAACCTGAGTCAAGCAGCCAGAATACATTTCCTCTGTATTGAGATTTTATAGCTTTTTGAACAGTAATAGACAAGCAGAATTTGCTCTTCCAACCCAGCAATTAAGCTGCTCAGCAATCAGAGAACAGTGTATCACAAATCAGATTTGCTTGACTAACAAATCTGCTCCTAATAAAGCCAGTATTTCAGGCTCTGGGAGCATGTGAGGAATCACATGATAATGTTGTTTTCTAAAGTCCCTATTAAAAAAAGACAGATTGCATACCAGAGCTTCCAGACCACTGAAACCATTTAAACATAAACCTTGTACAAAAGCCCTCCCAATCCCCACCACAACTCCTTGCACACAACCCCTGGGCTCCAGGCTTTGCTGTTCTCAGCTGTAATTCCATCAGCAATGTTAGATCCATTCAGGGTGGCTACTACCAAGTTTATCTTTAGGAGTACTTCCAAAGGCAGACCGTAGTCTTTGAAATCTTTGAAATGACAACACCAAAGTTAGTTCATGCCAAGAGAGCTGAAGCTGAAAGATAACGTTTCTTTCCTCCAGCCCAGACAGTGAATCAATGGTTGAAGCGCTTGCTCTGGTTGATTTCTAGCCACATGCTGGACAGTTTAACTCCAGCTCTTGAGCTGTGTAGGCAGCAGTGTGGTTAACTCCTGACTTGGGAGGTCACCAACCTTTTTCTTGTTCTGTTTGATCAATTAAGATCAGCTACAGTTTGCATAGAAGGTAAAATCTGCACCACCTCAAAACAAAGAGCAGATCTTTTTAGCAGGGCCAGGGTGTCCCTTGATGAAAACTTTTAGGAAGGACTCAGATAAGAGAGCAAATGGTGTATGCAAATGGAGGCACACAGGCAAAGCAGGAGATGTGGTTAAAAAATGTTATTTTGTGTGCTGTACTTCCTATATCTGACCAGGGCAGGAAGGAGGATGGAACTGTGCATTTCCTGTGCCTGTCAGGAGAAACATCTCAGCACATTCTCCAACAAACTGCTCTGGCTCTGCTTCCTTAAGTTGATCTGACAGCAATTTCGAAGGCTGGTCATTCCCTCCTCTGTACTGCACATGCTTTGCACTTCTGGCGAGATAATGCAGGCAAACATATTCCCAAAGACTGCTTCAGAGATTAATTACATTTTCAAATTGGGCTTTTTTAAAAATTCTTTCTCCAGTAACCAGGACTAGTTCATTTATTTCTTCATACCCCACATTCACCTCTATAGCATCATTTGCCCTTTGAGGAGACAGAGGCACTTAGGAGGGCAAGGCATTCCCGAGTCTGAAGGTCACCAGGTCACCATCAGCTTCAGCTTACACACATCCCCAGTTATGAAACCCTGAGGTCTGGCAGCAGCTGAAGGCAGTGGCTGCTGGCATTGAACTGCAGCAGGACCACGTTCCCTTGGAACCACAGCCTCCAGCTCCTTCCATTCACCACCCTCCATCCCACAAAGCAGAGCCTCAGAGCACCCACACATCTCTCTGCTGAAATCCTGGCCCCTGGCTTTGGTGACCCAGTGAGGCACTGCCTGAAAGCAACAACAGAGCACGTGGAGTCAACAGCAATGCACCTTTCTTCTCTACAGAAGACACAAACTGGCAAAAATTAATGAGAATCCTACAGCCCTTCCCTAAAGGTGTTTCTGCAAGCCCACATAGCCATCCAGATAAAGGAACCACACTCCAGTCAGCTTAGCCCAAAATTAAACTCCAGCACCCCTCAGGCTAGACAGGACACTGCTGCTCAGCCTGTACAGCCACAGCAGTGACCATGCTTGCAGCAGCAGGCTGTAAAGGCAGGGCTGTCTCTGTCTGGCAGCAGTCTGGGCTGCTGCAGGTCACTCTAACCACAGCCCCAGCGAGCCTGACCTGCAGAAGGTACACGAGGGCTTTACTGGGTCAGGAGTTACATATTCCACTGCATGCCCTCTGCCACTAGGCATGTAGAGAGCAGAAGCTGGAGCCCTGCACACCTCAAACATTCTCCTGTGGCTCAGTGAAAGGACATGGGGAAATCCAAGCAACAAGAGAAAGTGGTTGGACAGTGTGATTAAGCAGAAGAAACGGTCTGGGTTTTTCCCCTGTGGTTAAGGATATTCCCACTCTCAGGACCCTGTGTGCAGCTTGACTGCTGGAAAGGTGCACAGGACATTGCTTTGGCCTGAGGACAAAGTGCACACACCACTCCCTTGGAGCCCCCTCCTCAGGCATGGCTGGCACTAGGATGGCAGGTACCACTGGTGTGGCTCACAGCTGCTGGTCTCTGCTCCCCACCACAGGCAGAAGTGACCTCCAAGAAGCATGTGAAGATGAAGGATGTACTTTCATGCACTCACATGACATGTGGGATGACAGTTCAGGAGATAAAGCAGCTCAGCAGCACAGCCACAACTGCTCTGCATTAACCACACTGAGTCTCTCCCCCTAAAAAACAAGAGGAGATATTTCACCCACAAGATTTACATACCTTTTTAAGAGGAACTGTGCTTCTGAACCAGTTATAGTCAGGAGAGACTTTAATCTCTCCCATGATGTTTAGAAAAAACTCAGTTTGGGTCAGCCTGAAAAAGAGAGAGAATGAGAAATCAATACCACAGTTTCACCGTGGGCAGCTCTTGAAAGCTGTGCTATGTAAATAAAGCAGTGCAGGGTCGTTTGCTCTTATCAGTTGATGGCACTACCTCTGACCCACATCAAGTTCACTTTTGCTCAGTTTTCATCAAACCATGCAATTATTCTCCCAAGAAGCAGTCACCTGACTGCCTTTCTGCATCAACCTAATTATGAAATGATGATGCTTCTCTTGCAGCATTCCCCTGTGACAGCTGCAGAGAAAGTCAATTGTGTTGTAGGCTCTAAGTGGCTTCAAAACCTAAAGCATGTTCTTGGTTTCTTTTAAATTGATAAGGCACTCCAAGTTTATAGCTAATAAATATTCATACAATTCACTCAGGAGTTCACACCACAGACATTATTTCATGAACCTACTCAGTATTCAGGTCACGTTTTTCCATCTGAGTATAACTGACCCAAACGAGTCCCAAAGCACATCAGGAACATCACCTGATCCAAGGCTTAATTTACAGAAAATCCTTGAAATTTTAATTCTATCCACACAGAAGCAGGCTCTTGTCAGGAGTTACCAATGAAGAAATCCTTGAAGCACACCAATTAACACAGCACAATTTGATTCTGAGTTGGGTTCACACAGGAATGCCACTAATTCACTCCCCAGTCAGAATGTCCAAGCATACATAATGAGTATCTTATAATACTCCAGTAATTAGTAATAAACACTGAGGTAGCTCCAAGATTTAACTGTTTGGGGTTTTTTTTTTTAAGCAGCAAGAGACCATTAGCTTCCATTTATACAACAAATGGCATCAAACTCTTCTGAAGTTTGCAGACTCAATAGCTTCACCCTGAAAGCCAGCTGCCTTGGGAGATTATTTTCATGCATTCACACACAGCACCAAGCATAGAAAAACAAAGAAACTTTTGCTCTTGTTACTTAACAGTTGCCAAGTCTAAATCAGTAGGTTTTGTTTCTCAATTCTTCATAAAATAAAACCTCGTTGTGTTCTGTGAGTCACTCCAATTCAATTGTCTGTCCCTGCAGGAGAGCTGCCGGTGGGCAGCTTAACCAGTTTATGGGGTTACAGCTGGATTAAGTTAGTTACAATTTCCTCATCTTTCAGTCTTCATTTGCCATCTTCCAAGTGCAGAATATTTGCATTTTAAAAGGGAAAGTAATTTCTAAATTGCATGACAAACACACACCTTCCACAGAGCACCTGCTACACCTCCCATGTCCAAAGGTTCAAGGTGGGATGTTCAGCTGTGTGGCTGCTGTTTCAATTTTGTGTGGTTTCACTTCAGTGCTTGCACCAACTGTTCTGCACTCTATCAAAGTCTGGCAGCAGGTAAAACTACAGCAAGGGTAGAAAATATCTATTCCAACAACCTGCAAAGCAGAGCAGGTGCAAGGATGCTTTCCTGGGCTGGGGGACTGCAGTCATTGGAGCGAGGAAACCGCGGTTCAGACTAATTCCTTTCCATAACCACACATCAATGGCTTTCTAAAAGCTCTTCAGAAAACAACAGTGTGACAAAATTGTGGCAGGCAAACGACAGGAATTGCCTTAAAACCTACACTACCTTGGACTGATACATTGGCAGAGCCAAGAAGGCACGGTCAGGGCCCTGCAGGGGCACAGGGGCACCAGAGAGGGAGATCTTTCCTGCTGCTCACTCTGGTTGCCAGAGAGGGTTGGCAACCTCTTCCTGCTGTAATCACCTCACTGCTTCTGCCACCTCAGTCTTTCAGCACCCTTAATCTAAATGCTGGGGGCTGGGAGCACAGAGCTGTGTCATTACAGTAGGTAAGAAAAAGGTACCATGCAGGTGGACTTTGTGCTGTTCCTGTACCTTGTCTGGTACCACAGCGAGTTTAGAGTCCACCTGAAACCCAAATTTTGAACTTCCCAGTTCATGTGTTACCACTAACAGAAGTGAGTCACTGGCTACTAACACGAGGGCTGATTTCCACCAGCTTTCTTCTGAAGGAGCATCTGTGATCACCACTCCTAAGGGCTGCCTTTCTCTCCAGGCAAGAGGAAGCTTGGATTAGAGAATATCCTCTTACTGAAATGGTTTTTTTTTCCTCCATTCCACAGAAATGCAGCATTAAGTTTGTACACACAAATACTCATATTAACAACAACTATATGTGATTTCCAGCCCAGAGAAGCTGAACCATTTGAGTTAAGTAATGAACTCAAAACAGGGATTCAGCTACTAATGGTAACTCAGACCACAAAGAGCCTGATGCTGGTCATGATCAACTTCTAAACACCCAAGTTTCCTTTTTAGTAAAACCAAACAACCTGAAGAACTTTAACCTCTTAAAAACAATTCCTCTAGAAGAATCACCTACGGATGTACTCAGAGCACTTGGTAATAGCCTCCTTGTGAGTTATTCCACCACACTAATGACATATTCCATTCATTATTGATTTTAAATGACAATGAGAAAGAAGATTTATGGGTAAGCGGGATATGGCAGCAGCATCTTCCCCTCTCCCCCAGAGCTGCTCCCACCAATCCTGCCCCACGCCCCCAGCCCCTGCTCCTTCCCCCTCCTCAAACACATTTGGCTCCAACTTTGCAGGGAGAAGGGGACAAACCCCGACACCCCCAGCTCAGCTTTCCCCTCTGTAGCACAGGCTGAGGCAGCCCCTTCTCCTGAGGGACCCCGAATTAAGGGAGACTGTAGGGGTGGCTTTGGGCTCCCCGCGGGGCTGCGTCCCGACCCTCTCCCTTCCCTCCCTCAGGGGTCGCAACGACCCCGCTCCAGAGCCCAAAAGACATCCCCCGTCCCCCCGGCGCAGCCGTTCCAGGGCTGACACTGTCCCGAAGGAGCAGAGACCGCCCCGCTCGCCTCAGCGCCCACCCGGCCCCTCAGAGCTCCCTCCTCGGTGCGGGGCACTGAGAACAGGGGCAGGCCGGTCTCCACAGCGACGACCCCCACCTTTCCCATCACTGCTGGGCGCTCACCGGCTGGCAGGACCCGGGGACGAGGAGCAGGGCCAGGAGCACCGGGACCGGGACCGGGGCCGCCACTGCTCTCCCGCTCCCGCCCCGCGCGCCCAGCTGGGGGCACCCGCCGGCCGCCACTTCCGGGTGCTGCGCCGCACCGCCCACGTGACCCCTGGGCGGGGCGTGGGCGGGACGGAAACAGCTCCGCCGCCATCGCTACCGAGGCGGAAGTGAGCGAGGCGGGCGCCATCGCTACCGAGGTGGAAGTCACGTGCTCCCGTGTTAATTCACGTAATAATTTGCGTTGGAAGGGACTTTTTAAGACTCGTTTTGTTCCACCCCCTCCACGGACAGGGACTATAAGAACACGTTGCTCCAAGCCCTATCTAACCTGGCCTTGAACAATTCTAGGGATGGGCCGCAGCTTCTCGGGCAACCTGTTCGCTGAGGGGCAGCTCAGGTTAGTTGAGTAGAGCGACAGGTGATACTGAGTCATTCCTCTAATGAATAGGTGGAGTCAATTAGCTCCGTTTAATTAGGGTAATAAATAGGGGTTGAAGATGAGCTGAAGGAGCAGACCTGTAATAGCTACCTGCTGTTGTAGGTATGTTTTCTATACGTCATACCTAAGGCACACACTTCATTAGATTATATATTTTTATACAGTGCTCTTCTCTGCTTGAAGACCACCCCACAACACGCGGTATCATTTTCTATTCGCTCCCAAAATCGCTTCAGTTTGTCTCAAGTTTTTTCTGCTCCCATCTTAGCTGATCTTTTCACGAAAGGCTTTAAAAAAAAAAACCAACATATTTATCTGATCAAAGGGCAATACTCCTCTCATATCGTATTTGGAAAGACAAATTAAAGGGCGAAATCGCCGGGAATACACATACCTGGACGGTGTGCCCAGGATAGACCGAGAGAGGCTCGGGGCGCTGCCGGTCGCAGACTACATTTCCCGCAACACCACGCGGCGCCCACGCAACCATTCACTACTGGGACTACACTTCCCATAATACTTCGCGTGGCGAGTGCGTTCACGTGGGGCGTTGCGCTGCGCGATGCCCGCTGGGATCTGCAGTCCCGCGGTGACGCGCGGTGCCGTCACGGGGGCGTTACCGGGGCGGGCGGGGCCGGACCGCCGCCAGCGAGGCCTTGTCGGCGGCGGGGGGAGCGGGCCGGGCCCGCGGCCGCTGCACCATGTCCGCCTGCCACAGCTGCGCCGCCGCTGCCCGCCTCTTCGGCTCCACGCTGCCCTCCGCCCGCAGAGGTAACCGCGCTCCGGCCGCCGGCCTTCCCTCACCGGGCCCGGCGGGGTCGGGCCCTTCGGCCCGCGGCCCTGAGGAGAGCCCCGGCCCCGCCGCTGCCCTTATCGCGCTGTGACAGCGGCGGGCACGCGGCGGGCCGCGCGNAGAAGTGATGCTCAGCAGCTGTCGGCCAGCGTGTGTTACTCTGCAGTGCTAGTAAATTCGTTTAATTGGCTTAAAGTGGCTTAATTGCCTTAATTAATTAAAAGCCTACTTTTGTGGTAGCCTTAACTTGAAGTATTTCTCATAAAGATGGGGTTAGTTAGCAAAATCAATTATTTCCGACCTGGTAGAAGGACGAGACTGTGCCAGCTACTCGTTGGAAGTTGAAGACTGTGGGAGGTTGTTACTTTTTTACTGTTTTTCCTTGTTTACCCTTTTCATTGTATTCTTAGGGTTACCGAGAGCAGACAAACCATGTGCTGCTTTGGGTGGAAGGTAGAGCACCCCCAAATTGTGCTGAAAAATCTCTCTGTTGCCACATTTGCAACAATATTTTCAATTACTCTAGCCTCGCAATAGCCTGATGAGTCAGAGATAATTTACTGCCCTTAAGAAGTGAGTTAACTCTTCGTAGGTGCCTTTACATTAATATCTCAAATATCAGCTGTGCTGGAAGGTTCAAACCTGTACTTTCAAGTCCAGCCTGTCTAGCCTTATGCAACCCTTCTGAAACAATCAACTTTAAAGAAAATACGATTTGGAATTCATTACAGAATTATCTTTTTAAAAATTTGTGGGGTTTTTGGTCAGAACTAAGATTCAAAAGGATTATGTAAAGGAGCAAATGAGAATAAATTGTAGGTAGAGCAATACAATTATTTATCTATCAGCTTTCAATGAAAGTTCTTTAAAAACAAATGTGTGTTTATCTTTTATATTAAATTTTGTCTTTTGCCAGCTTTGTTTGCTGTTACTGGTTGGTGCCAGCTTGAGAGAGTGCAGAGTGCACAGATCAGTGTAATCAATCGAGTGTTATGTGGGACAGTTTCAGTTTGTTACAGTCTCCCTGTCACTTTCCTGAGCCATAGCTGCCCCCAAAATCCCCCAGGCTCGGCCTTGAAGTCAGTATTTATTTCATCAAATATCAATTGAAGGTTAATAAGGTGTTAAGGAGCTTCCCATCGTTTCTTAGCACAAATCCGAGCACCCTGGCTCGGTTCCATTGCTGCCAGCAACGTTAGGGACATGTCCTTTGAACTAAGTGCTCTGAAAAAAAAAAATCACCTGAGCCACCATGCCAGGTGTGTGTGAGCAAATCCTGCCAGCTGTTGCATATTGGAACATTTATCAGAGTCTGGATTGCTCAGTGGCAGCTGCCAGGCATTGGGCTGGAATGTTGCTTTCCCATGAAAATCTCCCTCTGGGTTTATTGACACAAGGAAGTAGTGGTGATAACTTTCTTACTGCTTCATTGCGTAATTATACAATGATATTTTGTCCAAAAAACACCACTCAGACATCACGATAAGCACATGAGCTTTTTCATGCTTAGCCACAAGCTGATGTAGCAGTAATACATTTTTTTTCCCCTGGTTTAGTCTTCACAGCTCAGTGCTGTGTAAGGTTTCATAGTTCATCCCATACAGTCTTCAGTGCATTTTCTGTCTCACAAGAGCGCTCTGAATTAAAATGAGGACTGAAATGTTTGAGCTTTTGTGTTAGTGCTTCAGCCTTTCTCCAGAGGACAGTTGTGTGACTTCAGGTTTTGTTCAAGGGAGGCGAGGTGGTCATTGTTTTATTTTAAGAGGTCTTTTCTCAGTTTCTAAAACAAATCTCAGTAAAGAAACCATCTCTGAGGAACAAGCCTCCAAGACAGGGAACTGCTCTGAACAGCTATTGCCTTGTAAACATTCACCAAAGCTTATTCTTCACTGGCAAGTGCACTTGGCACACGGAGTCCTCAGAGTTCTCTGCACATTCAGTTAAAAGACTCAACTGCTTCTGAGAGCCAGCCAGTGTTTTCAAGTTTTCTATGATGTTTTCATAGCTTATCCTGTGTAATCTAAAATGTGTTGCAGTGACACTCAGCAGAGGAATTTAAAATGGGGAAGCTCATTGATGGTTATTCCTCCCTCACGTTTACAGACAGAAGCAATGCTGTTAGGAGATTTTTAAAATATTAATTTTTAGTCATGTTAAAAATAGCTACAAGTCATCTTCAGGTTTGGGAATCTTAAGTAGCATGTAAGTTAATAAAGTAGCTTCAAATCTCATTTGACACTCATATTCGTTGTGACTTTGCAGAGGCCTGTAAGAGTTTTCCTGGTAAATTTAGGTTCCTCCTCTTTGTTTTTCTCCCTTCTGGTTATAGTAACAAGGTGTATTTTCAGAGTATCCTCTTTCAGCTAAGTTCCCAGCTCTTGGTTGCTGTTGTTTCCTCTTTCAGAGCAAACGAGCTGTGCTGCTCTTGCCATTCTTACTTTTTCTTATTTTTTAAGAGTTTTTGGGTTTTCCATAGGATTCTCTCCTCCCTATAACAATAAAACTATGTATTTTCAGCAAGTTTGTAATTACCATTGTTGCTGTATAGCTCTGCTGTCAGCAAGGCACAGAATCCTTATGAAAACCCGAGAGCAAGTGAGAAATTTGCCACTTTCAGTGCAAGAGATGAGATACAGATTCCAGGCTGTTGTTGATGTTGAAATCACAAGCACAGCATATGTTGGCTCACGTCATAGCCTGCCATGAAATGCAATCCTGCCCATGTTGCAAGAGGAGGAAAAGGCTGTTTATGCTCTGAGTGAGGTTTTTTTTTGTTGGTTTTTTTTTTTGTGTTGGTAATAAGGTATTTCAGCAAAGTTAATATTACGCTGAGTTTGCTGGTGCTGGCCCCTTGGTAGGTGCCAAATAGGACACAGCTTCTCAGTTTTCCTCAGCACAATTTTTGTTGCCAAGAGGTGCCTCAAATTCCTGGAAACTAATTTTTAGTGGAGTTCCCAAGTGAAAGCCTAATCCAGACATGCAGTCGTTGAGTCTGAAACACCTGATTTTTGCATAACAAAGAGACTCTTCAAAGGTTTGTCTGGGGGGTTGAATTGTTTCACAATAAAAACTAAGTTAACAGACATTCTGAGGATCAGTTTCATAACTGGGATGTTCCCTATTTCATGGCACAACGGGACTCTCAACTGCCTGATCTTAGAGGACCTGGAATTACTTTGGAGTCTTTTTTGCAAAAACCCAGGCAGCTTTTAATGTGATGAACATTAAGGTGGTAAAGATCATTTACTTTGAATGACTGAAATGTGGATTTTTCAGAGCTGAACTGTGTTGTCAAAACCCTTAAGCTGCACTTAAAGTGAATCAGTTCTGAGATTTGGTGGCAATGGAATTAAAATTAAATATTTTTACTAGGAAGAGGTCGTGTAGGGAAAGAG
>VZTT01055169.1:0-11098 GCA_013400855.1 Buphagus erythrorhynchus | reverse complement strand
TTTTTTTTTTTTTTTAGGTATTACTTGTGGTCGTACACGCATCCCTGTTTTAGGAAAACTTGGGACTTTTGAAACTTGTTCCCTAAAACGAATTCCTCTTAGAAACTTTTCAGAAACACCAGCGTATTTTGCTTCAAAAGATGGTGCAAGCAAGGATGGTTCTGGAGATGGAAGCAAGGTAATCTCCACAACCTGGGGGGTTCAATAATTTATGTAAAATGTTTCTTAAAGTTTTTTTCTTTTAACTTAGAATTAATCTTGAAATCTTTTTCCAATTCCTGACATTTCTAATCCTTGAAAGTGCTGCAACTGGCAGTGAAGAAAAAATAAACTGTATTGTGAATTTGTTAGGAGATAAACCTTGTAAACATCCCACAATGCTTTTCCCAGTTTTATAAATCTTTTTGCCCAGTGTAAGCTTGAAAACTTTATTGGATGTCATAAATCAAGAACAGGATTCAGGATGTCAGGAAAATCTAGTAATCAGAGCTATTCTCCTTCAAAAGCCTGGTGCTCCCAAGTAGGCTTTTTTAAGGTACATTTTAAATGTTTCTGGGTTTAGAACTGATTTAAGTAAGGCAAGTCAGTGAAGACATGAGCTCACCTCTTGTTAGTCAGTGGTAGTCTCTTTTTATCCTAGTCATTCTCTACAATTACAGTTAATAAACAGCTTCTTCAGATAAATGATTACCTGAGAATAAAACTGCTCTTTAGTCAGCAAATAACATTTTGAGAGTTCACAGGCAATAACTTTGCCGTAGTATGGTGTGTTGTGAACCTGAGGAACTGTCCAGGTGACACTGGTCTGTTCTGAAGGTGCAATTAAACTTTTTAAAAAATAAATAAAGAAGATGTAAAAAATGAATAGTGTTTTTTTTTTAAAGGGTTTTGAGGAGAAGTCAGTAGGCAAGATAGGTTTAAACAATGAGGAACTGCCTTAGAAATGGGAAGAGAGATTTTTGCTATTTCCTAAAATATAATAACTTGAAGGCATAGATACAGATACAAGTAAAAAATGCAGTATTTCCAAGCACGTTGCAATGCATGTTTTAGCATAGATTGCTACACCTGCCAAGGAAGTGAGAGGAGCTGTGGCTTCAGAAACCCTTAGAATCCACGCAGTTGAGATAATAAAATACTCTCTAAATATGATTTGTTTTCTTGTCTGGCACTAAAACATTAAAATACAGTATTAAAACACAGTTGACGCAGCTTTTGTTCTAGTGCCAGTATGGGATACCTCTTCCATGGGCATCCAAGACTGGCAAACCTGGGAAATGCAGATGTATTTATAAATAATTTGTAAATGTAAAACACTTCCAAATGTTTATGTCACATTCTTCTAAGTTTCCAAAGCCTTTAAAAAATCCTGACAATAGCTACTTTGTCATTCAGCTGTTGCAAAATTCGAATTATTTGATTCTATAAGCACACTGCTAAATGCCTACTGTACCAGCTCCATTGTTTGGGGCTAATTGTCTGGAAATCTCTTTTAGAAATCTGTTGGTGAGGGTGGTGGTAAAAAGTCAAGCTCTGGAAGCTCTGGGAAAGGAGGGAACCAACTGCGCTGCCCAAAGTGTGGGGACTTGTGCACACACGTGGAGACCTTTGTGTGTAAGTTTTCCTTAAAACTTCTTTTTTTTTAAATAGGCACAGATGTGACTTTGTGATTTAACATAGTCCTGACAGCTAAGTGTTAGCCTACCTAATTACATGATGGCAGGAATTTTGCTATGGTTAGTTTGGCCTTGTTGGTGTAACCATTTATTTTCTCTGTAGGTACATTTGTCTAATTCCCATGATGTGTGGGAATGTGGTAGTGGAATTCACGTTGCATCTGTGAATATGCATTTTTAAAATAGTTCATGGCATTTTATATTTAATGCTATTTTAGCTACAGATCTTTTTGTATCTCTATTATATGAGTATATACTTTATATATGTGCATTTGTAATGTCTGTCCTTTCTTTCCTAAATAATAAAACTTTAATCCTGCATGTACTATAACCAAAGTGCTTATCCAGCAGAGGAATTAGTATCTGACAGATGGCTTGCTAGAACAGTCTCCCATGGCAAAGTCAGAGCTATAATACATTCGAAATAATAGGCTGCAAAGTCCAACTAGAAAATCCAAAATGTCTGTTCTCAAGCAGCAATTGCTACTTTTGGTTTTGTTTTGGTTTTGTTTGTTTGTTTTTGTTTAGATTTTTTTTGTTGTTGTTGTTTTTGCCTTTTTTTTTTTCCCTTTTTTTTGGGATTTTTTTTTGTTTGTGGATTTTTTTGTTGTTGTTTTTTTGGGTTTTTTTTGTGTGAAGTATAATCCAAATTAATGCCATTTATGCTTTAGGTTCTATCAGACTTGAAGACATTTCATACCTTATTTCAGCATTAATGAGAGCAGCTTAGAAAACAAAAACTTTTGTCAGAAAGCAAATACCCACTGTTAGTTGGTGGGGCTCAAGGAGGAAGTATCAAGTCATAATCAGACTTGTGCACTAAGAGGCTTAAGACAAAGTCAGCATAAATGTGTTCAGCAGTTGTTAATGTAACAGCTGGCAAAAATAATGAGTGGATGTGTTATTTGCTGCTACTCATATAAAATAGTATTTAAAATTATCAATTGTCATGAATAACAAGACAGTTCTATAATAATAACAACAATATATTTCTTTATATTAGAAAAAGGATCAGTCCTCAGTTACTTTTTCCCTCAGAAATAAGGTTGGTTTTCCAGTTTGTTTGAAACTATAGGCAACAAGATATTCTGAAAAACCTGGCACTAGTTCATGGAACTAGAAATACGATCCTGTCTTGTGTTCAGTGTGGTCTCTCTGTGGACTAGGTGTGGTTGGAAACAGGTCCAAGGATTTTTAATCTTATTTACCTTCTTATGATTCATAAGCAGGCAGAGATGTTTTTGAAACTCTCTCACTTCACTGGTGTGTTTCCATTGGTATTGCAGTTTGTGCTTTTATCTGGAAATAGCATTCAAGCCTTGTCCCAGAACGATCCCTGGAAAGCAGAGATGTGATTTAGTGTTTTGTCAGTGTTGCTGGGAACACTTAAGCATGCCTGGAAACTTCCTTGGGAACAGGATTTATTCATACCAACACTGTGGGAGAACAAATCTTGATACATGCAATCTGAAATTCCCAAGTAGTAAACCCACTTGAGTTGTAGCATCAGAATAGCACAGGTTCTGTGAACAGCTTGGGACTGGAAATCCAATTTTTTCCAAAGTTCTTGTGAATCCTGCTGAAGTTTGTTCTGGACATGTTATTCTGGTTTAGTCTGTTAATTTGAGCACACTGCTTCCCAACCATTCTATAAAGCAGCTGGAAAACAGAAGTTCTAATTATCTTAAAATTTATTTGAAAAAAAAAAACAAAACCAAAAACTAGGAAAAATAGATCTGTCCCATTTTGCCCAAAATGAATGGGTTGCAAGTTGTATTAAGCCTACTGTAACTTGATTTTTTTGGATAAGCCTTTGTTGTTGTTTAGTCAGGAAAAATTAGGAGTTTGCACAGTTCTGGTTTGAATTGCCAACCTGCAGAGCCTTAAATAAATATCTAAAACCAAAGGAAAACATGCAATTAGCATTTATTTCAGTTTAAATGTTAGATTTTCGTCATTTTGAGAGAAGTAGGGAAACAAAATGCTGAATAAAAGCCATGTTCATTAGAAAATTAATTGCCACTGAGTGGCAGTGTGACAGGCTGGTTTTCCAGTGGAGTTTGTTTTTGATGGAGCTTCACTTTGTATCTGCAAATCTTGCAGAAAGATTTGCCTGGCAATGGTTTTCCAGTAATTAATAATGAAGGGAAAATAGGAGGCAAACAAAAAGTAATTTTGCTTTGGCCTTCTTTCTCAGCAGTTCCTGTATTGTTTTGGGTTGTGAAAGTCTGTAAGGAGAGTTTGTGATCAGTGGAGTAAGACTTGATCCTCAGATGTGGAGTGAAATCCAATAGCTGTAAAGCTGATTGACATAAGAAGCCTTATCTGGATGCTGATTTTACTGTCTCCACCTGATGCCATCAGCTTACTCCATCCTCCAAAGCAGCACTTCCCTATTACTGTACCTACTCAGAAGCTTCCCTGCTTTCTTTCTCCTGGTTTGGGTTTCTTTTTTCACCTCAAAGCAATTTGATAGTAGCCCATTATCTCAACCCTACAACACTTTTTATGTTTAATCATCTGATTGTTTCTGTTTCCTGTACATTTTGTAAAAACCTGGCATTTCTTTTTGGCAAGGTCAGCTCACACAGGCTTTAGAAATGCCTTTGCTAATGCAGCCTCTGTGGCAATGTTGTCTGATTAAAAACAACATTTGACTTTCATTTTGGCACACTGTAAATATTTGCAGACATCTTAATGACAGGGAAGTAATTTGACATGGGTGTTCTTTGTTGTGCTTTTATGTGTTTGCTACAAGAACATACGAAAACATGCCAGTGTTTAGGATTAGCAAAGTTGCCTGCAACTCCAGTGTGCACTCTTTTTTTTTTAGTGAAGTTTTAAAGATGCCCCATAGCACTCTTACAGCCCACTACTTATTTTCTGGGGTTTTCAAATCATTAATGTGGATCTATAAAGGGAACAATCATTTTCATGGCTATTCTATCCTAAATAAGCCCTGTATAAGGAAGGAGATCAGCCTGTAGTCATCATGAATATCACAGTGTTTTGAGTGGGCCGTGGGAGAAAGGCTGGGTTGCTTTTTTTCCCTACAATATTGTTGCTAAATAACAGTTACATAAGAGGAATGGGTTGGTGCAGGTGGATTTCCATCACGTTCCCATGTGGCAGATAACAGTAATTTGGAAGGTTGCCAGGAGAACTTTCAGGCTGTTACACAGAATTTCTTTGAAGTAAACTTAACAAAGCTGTGTTGGTCATAGTATTAGTTGCTACATTCTTAAAGTAATCTGTTGGTTTTACTTATCCAGGTATAAGGTGGGATTAATGGTAAGAAAAACCCCACCCACTCTTCTTTTGCTGATGCCAGTCCTATGGGAGACAAGTTATAAATAAGCAGCTTGTTTATTGCTAGAGGGTGTTGTTACAGTCAGCTGGTGCTACAGTGTTCAAGCCATTTTCTAAAGACTTTTTATGATTTCAGAAGTTCTGACATTGAAGTTTTCATGGGGTTGTTTTTCTACATTTACTTTACTTTTAATTAAATACATTTACTAGTATATTTCCTTTAAATCTATCTTATTGCTCATGATTTGCATTTAGTAGCATAGTAATATGGCTAGAAAGGCTCTACTTTTATTTACTTTTAATTACTTTTATTGTTCTTCTCTACTGTCTGTTTTTATTACTTCAACTTTGCTTTGCCAAAGGAAAAGAAAAGCAGAGCAATGCAGGTTTTCATTTTCAGGCTTATGAAACCAACCTTTGCAGATTGCTTGAGACATAGTTCAAAAAGTCAGTGGTAGGAGGGTTTAGCTTTTGGAATTTGAAAGAAATTTGTTCTAGTCTTGACAGTAAAAACAAATAAGCAGAAGATCTTGCAAAACATCAAAGTCCTTGACGGTCTGTTGCATACCACAGCTGCCTCTTGTTGGGATGAGCCCTTTGGGTGACCCCCCTGTGCTCGGTGTCCTGGGCTTGGGTGACACTCAGGCCTGATCCATGGTGTTCCAAAGCCAGTGGGATGCAGAGAGCAGGAGCTGCCAGAGCCCTCCTGTAATGCTGTCTTTGATATTCTAGGCTGCTTCCCTGCACTTTAGTCTGTGCCTAACCATAGTATTTTATTTTGCTGTCAATTTGAGAGTTAGGAACATTTCCTGCATAGCTAAAGCCTTCATTAATTTGTCTCTCTCAGAAGTGCAAATTGTCCTCTCCCTGAGTCTGATGCTACTGGATAAGTATCAAAGAGAGTTTTGTATCTAATCCACTGTCTCTTTGCTACCCAGCACTGTGATTTCTTTGGGACAAATTGTGTTCTCTCTGTCAAATTTCATAGGCCAATAGTAGTTTTTAAATGTTCTAAGGTGAGTGAGGGAGAAGTGTTGGGTAAACAGAGTGGCTGTGCTGTCTTACAGGTTCTTGTCCTGTGTGATGAACTTGGACAGAAATAATTTCTCTTACTGTTTTGTTTGAATTTTTCTGCAGCTTCCACCCGTTTTGTGAAGTGTGAAAAGTGTCACCACTTTTTTGTTGTCCTGTCAGAGGCAGACACAAAAAAGAGCATCATTAAAGAGCCCGAGTCAGCAGCAGAAGCTGTGAAATTGGCATTCCAGCAGAAACCACCACCTCCACCGAAAAAGGTATGTTCTTAATTCCACCCAGAGTCCCCTCGTGTTGCAGCATGGAGAAATGCTTCCCTTAATCTGCACCAGGTGTGCAATGGGCTGCTGGGACAGAGCAACAAACAATAAAGATGATTAGCTCAAGATTAAACCTTTGTGAGCTGTGTGACCCAGCAGAGCACTGATAAAGGGAACAAGGAGATCCAATAAAGGTATTGGAGCTTGTTTTCCTCTGTCTGTGTCTTGTGACTTCATTTTCTCCTGTGACCTTGAGGCTGACCTCAGCCCTCACCAACCATAGTAACTTTTCTTTCTCACTATGGCCTTGCATTCTATATCCTTATTTTAGCAGCTCCTTTCTGTAGGTGCAGAGCCTTTTATTTGGTGTGGGTTTGGGTGAGAACTGTAGCTGTTTAACTTGTGGCCATGGTCCTTCTGAAGTCAATTGGTTTTCATCTGGAGATTAGTGAGGAAGCCTTTTATGTTTCTCAGTTCCTGGTGGACTGTAATGGTTTCTGAACCTGCACATGGCTCCTTGATAAGCCTTTTTAAGTATTCTTAAAATTTCTGTTCCTCTTCAAAATTTGAGTGAAAATGGCAATGGGCTTACATATTAGTATGGCAGAACTGANTAATAATATGAATTATATTACAATAATATGAATGTGTAAGCACCGTGCTTTTTAAGTAAACTTATCAACAGGAATATGTTTTGTATTTTAAATGCTAGTTTCTGTTTCTCAGGTCTGTAAAGATTCAGACCAATGTCCATATTTGGCACAATATACTATTTTTCCTTTTCTGCTGCAAGATGATTTGGAAGTGTTACTAAGATTAAGCTATTTTTCAGATTTACAACTACCTCGACAAATATGTTGTTGGTCAGTGTTTTGCCAAGAAGGTGCTTTCAGTTGCTGTGTATAATCATTACAAGAGAATCTACAATAATATCCCATCTAACCTGAGACAGCAAGCAGAAGTTGAGAAACAGACTTCTTTAACACCAAGAGGTTTGTATGATATTTGGTATTTTTCTGGTCAAATAAATTACCATTTCAGGGCCCTGACTTAAGAAATACAAGAAAGGTTTTACCCTGACTCTAGATGTTCTATAATTGAAATGATCTATAAGAATTTCTACTAAATATAATTTTCACTGTGAACTTCTGTGATTTATTTAAATGATAATCAGAAGGTTTATAGTGCTTACCATATTAAATGCTTAGCCATTTTTACTGATACATATTATGGGATATTCTCCTTTAACTTTCTAAAGTGAGTCTCCTAATTTTTTCTTTCTAATCTCATTTACTACTTAACACTAAATCTGCTGCTTAATCTGCAAGCAACAATGCAGATCAGGAAGGTGATATTTTGCACAGGTAAATTGATGAGTACTTGGATTTCTACCTTCCCTTGCTCCTGCTGGCAGCATCTGCTGGTCACCACAGTATTGTTCCATATCTAGCAGGTGTAGATGGAGTTACTCTTGGCAGTACTTTGGCTGCTGAGTTACATGTGTAGCTATGTTGATCTAATTTATTTTTAGAAGTAGGATTAAGTTACCATCTCTGACTCAAAGTGTACCTTGGGTGGGTTTTTTTTTAAGGTGTTTTGTTCTATCTTGCACAAGTTACCACAGACACTTTCTTTGATTTTTGAATTAACATAAAGAAATCTTTTAAATGAAGAGGGAGCATTAGTAGTTACTGTTCTGGTAATGGTAAGAGAGCAGTTGTGTACCTGGCACCAGGAAGTTCCTGACCCTCCACAGGCAGATATGATTCATTCCCAGATAGACTGACTGTGAATGTTTACATATTTCAAAGTTCTGTCTTATAACAAAGTCTTACATTGTAACACTCAGGGAGAGCTTAAGGAAGCCTCTTCAAACCAAAATTATTTCTTTTTTTTTTTCCTTCTATAATTGGTTTTAAAGTGAAAATCTAATTAGAGGTAATAGATGGTTGTTTTTAGAAGTAGATAGCTTGCTGGCGTTTTAAAAACATGCAATTTGGGTTTTGGGTTAATTTTGACAGCAATAAAAATAGCTCTTGTGGGGTTTTCTTGTTAGAAGTACATTCATAGACAGTGATGAGATGTATTCAGAAGAGGGCAAGAGGTGGAGAATTTATAAGCTTTTATAGACTTACTTTTTTATGACTGTTTTCATCCTCTCTCTTAGAATTAGAAATCAGAAGACGGGAGGATGAGTACAGATTTACAAGTAAGTGAACCCTCTCCTCATGTCCTCCTCTGCAATACCTACTTTTATGACATGGAGAACAGTCTTTAGTGACTGCTAGTTTGAAATATTGGGTGAAGTCCAGTGCTTGTACTTTTTCATCATGGAAAACAACAGCTTGGGTTTATTTCTTCTCATAAGTTAAAAATAAATATAAGAAATTACAGTTAAAATGAGTACATTTGTAAGGACTGAAAATTTCTCTTTTTAATGTAGAGGAATACTTTTAGGTAATCCACTGTGCCATTGGAAATTCTTTTCCTATATGCCTCTGCAAAAGTATGATTGGAGCTCCTGTTTGTGTAATAATTGTGCTGTATTTCTGTTGCTTTCCTCTCTGTAAGCTTCTGTACAGAGAGAATTCTAGGTTTGCAGAAGAACCAAGCTGTTAATGTGTGTTTAAGGTAGTGACAGACCTTGTTGGTGCTCATACAGTGCTGTTATTGTTCTCTTCAGAACTGCTGCAGATTGCTGGAATCAGTCCACACGGTAATGCTTTGGGAGCATCAATGCAGCAGCAAATGAACCAGCAGATACCTCAGGAAAAACGGGGAGGAGAAGTACTAGATTCACCCAATGATGATATTAAACTTGAAAAAAGTAATATTTTGCTGCTTGGACCAACTGGATCAGGTATACAGCTGCATGTTTCTATAGGTGTCCTATTTTTCATGTTATTTGTTGTTAATGAGTGATTTTCCTCTTCTGTGATTTATTCAGATTTGGTGTATAAAAAAACTAAACTGTGAATTTCAAATTGGGATTCCAGTGCTTTCATGCCATGTTAACATGCTGAGCTAGTGGCCTTAAAAAGGAGTGAGCTGTAGTTGTGTGGTTTTCTTTTTTTCTTTTTTTAATGCCTATATTTACTGACTGAATAAAAGATACCACTTTAACTAAGCTGAAATAAAATGCATTTATAGTTTCTCTTCTTTAGCTGGCAAGCTGAGATGCTGCAGTTAGTGCAGTTTCACCTCTGGGACAGATTAGTTGCAGGGGGTTGGAAAGAGATTATTTTGTGTGTTCATAAGCCTTGGGAGTGTTTGTGCTGAAGTGATGGCATTTTGCAGACTTTTTGGGAGAACATTCACTAAACAATATTTTAATTCTGTTTCTTCCCAACTTCAAAGCAGGAGCAATTGGACTTTGCACTGCACCCTGAGGGTCTGCAAAGGACTACTGATTTATTTAATCTTTAAACTCTGCAAGTACATGTATTATGGTTTTTATATTGTGTGACATTTTGTGATACTGTATGCATTTCAAGCTGCCTTAAATGTGTATTATTAAACTAAAACCAGAAATACAGCCTGCCAATGTAAAAACCACTGCTTATGAAAGCTATCTCCCTTGGAAAATATTCTTATATTAAGATGCTGGTATGATTCAGAATGTCTAATCAGAGTAATGATGATCCTGTGGTAAATCCTTGAATGGTTTGGGTTGGAGGGTACCTTAAAGCTCCCCTCATTCCACCCCTGCCATGGGCAGGGACACCTTCCACTATCCCAGGCTGCTCCAAGTCTCATCCAACCTGGCCTTGGACACTTCCAGGGATGGGGCAGCCACAGCTGCTCTGGGCACCCTGTGCCAGGGCCTTGTCACCCTCACAAAAAAGTATTTCTTCCTAATATCTCATCTAAACCCACCCTCTTTCAATTTAAAGCCATTCCCCCTTGTCCTGTTACTACACACCCTTGTTAAAAGTCCCTGTCCAAGTACTTGGATTTGTGTGCTCTAAGAGAAGTGTGTGACATTTCTAAGATGCAGCTTTTATTTTACCAGGTAAAACCTTGCTGGCTCAGACTCTGGCTAAATGCCTAGATGTCCCTTTTGCTATCTGTGATTGTACCACCTTGACTCAAGCTGGCTATGTTGGGGAAGACATTGAATCTGTCATCGCAAAACTCCTGCAAGATGCCAACTACAACATAGAAAAAGCACAGCAAGGTAAACTTTTAATGTGTGTTTCAGAGACTGTTAATTTTGTTGAAGTGCTCTAAGCTTTTGAGACCACCAGTATTCCTGAAATTGGTGTTCCTGCTGCATGTACCCAAAGATTAAATCAGATAGAATAAACTTGAAAAGAGCTTAACATGTATCTTGTAGTTTTGTTTTTGTCCATAATTTGATAAAAATTACACATGTTTTTCCAGGGAAGTGGAACAGACTGCTGCTCTCTCAAATCTTATTATTCTCTGTAAATTCTTGCTTCTCTTTAAAAGTAGGGTCTTCTTTAACCCATTTTCTTTAACTGCAGGAATTGTTTTTCTGGATGAAGTAGATAAGATTGGCAGTGTTCCTGGTATCCATCAGTTACGGGACGTTGGGGGAGAAGGTGTTCAACAGGTAAATACTTCCATGGAGTGCTTTTACTTCCTGAGTGGACAGGACATAGGATCCCTTCATGTCAAACAGCATGGGAATGTATGGAGTCAGTTCTCCAGTTCCTTAATTATTCACCTTCAAAAGACACTTCTTTCCTCTTGACTTCATTAAAAACCATAATCTCAAAAGCAGTTTGAGGCATCCTCATAGTTCAAAAATGTGCTTGCAGCATTCAGATAACCAGTTTATAATGTAGGCAAGGACAG
>VZTT01055167.1:48639-58739 GCA_013400855.1 Buphagus erythrorhynchus | reverse complement strand
TATATATAGTATATATGTATATATATATGAGCATAAAATGCTTATGCAGCTAATTAAAGGCAACTGTGAGATTTTGTGGCATGTTGATATAATGTCATTAAAGTGAAATGTCTGTCAAACACCTGCTGCTCTCTGCGACCTCCTACCTGGCAGCACTGCGAGGACAGAGATTAGAGGCAGAAAATCTGCTGTGTGGCATGCTTTTATTTCAGCCAGTTTATGCCACACACAGCACAAAACACTGTAATTTGTGTTTTCAATTCTCCTTTAAGGTCCTCAGTGATTGTATTTATCTTTGTTGGTACACAGACACCATTGTGAAGAGGGATGATACTTCTTAATAATGCATGTTTCTCCCTTTCTCTCTCTCCTTTCTTATATGTATTAGGAAAAAAATAGATCAAAGAAATGCATTTTGCTTAGGAGGAACGAAAATTCTTTATTATCCTGATCTTCTTCAGGAAAGCTGAGAGGAAGACTTGTACATTGACCCACTATTGATTACCTCTTTCCAAACTGTTGTGCAGTAAAACCTCTTAGATTTTCTGTACAGAATCTGACCTTTAGTAAAAGGCTAATCATGCCCTAGATAAGCTTTCTTAAGATTAGAAAATATCATAATTTTAGGTGCCCATGTAAGCAGGAAAACTATTGTTGCCCAATGTGAATGACTGCTCTGAATTTGAAACAATAACAAAAATATGACTGCAGATGCCAGGATCATATAGTTTTATACTGCTTGAATACTTCTGAATAGTCACTTAAACCTGCACCAGATCTGAACTGGGACTGTGGGCAAATGCATTTCTGACAAGGAAGAATTCTTATGAGGTGCATTTCCCTGCTCATGTGCTGGGTTCCACTGGGCAAGTATCTCCTTGACAGTAGGAATATACACAGTGAGATTTCTTGAGATGGAATGGATCATTGGTCATTGTATAAAATGTCTTTATGGAATTGGTAAATGGCAAGGATAAGGAGAGGCTACCATCTAGTGGATACTTCATAAAATTATTACATTTGTATTTAACCCATTTTGTGACTTGAATGGCTAAACTAAAGAAAAAATCAATTCAACCCCTAACTGCTGAAGTGCTACCTGAAAGCACTCTAACCATGCGTGCATTCAGCCTGATTTTAAAAAAATCTTGCTGTGCTTTCTTCTGGTACCTCAGAGCAGCTCTGCTTGTTCCAAAGCCAAAAGAGACAGGACAGAGAGTGCCATATATTTCAGGTGTCCTTATTCCTTATTGACCTCTAGGACACAAACATTCAAATGCACATTAGTATCTGTACAGCAGTTTTAAGGTGTAAAACACAGAGAGGGATCTAAAATAGAAGAAAGAAGACGTTTAACTCAAGTATCATGGCACATGTCTAAAGGCACAATATAAAATACCCAGTGTAGCTCAGCAATTACTGCAGGAGTATAAGTCTAATTTTCTTTATATCTCTGCTCTACCCAACTGGCTTCAGCACTTCAAGTGATTTCTAACCTGAACTGCCATGCTTGCCTCTGGAGGAATAAGGTCTCAGAAGCATCTTGATATGCTGATGTACACTGAGCTCTTTGTGATGTGGGTAAGAATAACAAAAGTAAGTCATGCAAATTATGACTTCTGAGTCTGATCTACGTTGGTGGAATAACTGTGACTGGACAGACAGAAAGGCTATGGAGCTGTTGGATGCATCCACATGTCTTTGTTGCTCTGAGAGCTGCAGCTCAGTTACAAGGGACATGGGATTAAATGCAAAACATGGATAAAGACCTGGGGACCACGTGCCTTAGATGTTAGAGGAAGCACTTGCATCAAAGAATGATAAACACAAAAATAGAGCAGCCTGCTCTACTGGGCTTGTGGATTACACTGATGGTGCTCTGATCTGATCAGGTGATGTAACTCCCCATGATAGCAACTTCAGAATAATTAGTTACTGTCTGATAACAATGAGACATGACATAGATCTGCCTACTACCTGAACCACAGGTATGTCTACAGCTCATTTTCTTAAACAATGGAAATATGAGGTGGCCTGTGTGCCAAATGTCTTTGTGCTGCCCACCACAACCTTCCATATGTGCACAGAGAATAACGGGTGTGTGCTGTGGGATGAGCACATGTTGTGTGCCTCCCTGAAGGGATGTGCCATGAGCTGAAGGGAGTGCTGGAAAGAGTGCTGTGGAACCCTCCTGCTGTCAGCACTAAACTGGTACTGGGATGGGGGGTACTGAAACTGCCATTTGTATGGACCTGTAGCACTGCATCATCTGTGGAGCAAAGATGAGGTAAGCTAAGGACATGAAACGATCATGGGACATATTCCATTTGGCTTTAAGCTGTCTGTCTCCAGTGGAGTTAGTAATACAGCCACAGCAGCTCATAGTTCAGTACAGGTATTTGCCAGCTAGTTTTTTACCCAGCTCTAAGGGTATGCCACTTCTGCCGTTTTAGCACAAATGGAACTAGCCCAGGCAGCCAGTTCTATGTTACAAATTCTTTCCTAGACATAATAACATGAAAAATACAAAGCTCTTATTTACCTTGTTAAATACATCAACAGCTGCTTCCTTTAACTCATTACCTATGTACCTTTGGACCAGCCTAGCTCCAGGTTTCTCACCTGCTGTAGCTGTTTTGATAGCTCAACTTCTGTGCCTAAGCAGACACAAAAAGCAACAGAGAGAAGGGAGGTTAAAACAGAAGCTTGCTCACACTCAAATTCAGGTGGACAGTTGTAATTCTGCCAGACTGGAGTAGCAGTTCTTCTCTAGAGGCAGCAGTCACCTTTCTGGTCCATTGTTTTTTTTCTGGAAGCTGGAATTGGAAGGGAAGTCTTCTAGTTGAATGATGTTTCCTCCTATCTTTTGGTGGCAGGAGGCAGCACAAAAAGCACCAGATGACCAGGCAAAGTCCTGATCAAGAGTCTTTCAAGTTAAACAGTGAGATGTAACAAATGCCAAGGCCTGAGGTTTATTGTTAAAGCCCATGGGAGTTGTTTAGAGTGCATTAAGACTACAGAAAAAGACAAACACAAAATAAGAGGTGGAAACTCTCCACCTCTGATAAGGCAGAAACTCTCCACTTTTATACATTTTTATATTTCTGCTCCACAGAAACTAAAGAAAGATTTTCTAATAGTCTTTGTCCAACTAATCTTAGCCCACCACAGTCAAACCAGTGAAGTTTGGTTCTCAAAATAATGTGCCTAACCTTCATGAAGTCTGCCCTGGTAGGATATTTTAAGACAGGTCTGTCTAAAATGATCTTCTGTAGAGGTCTCTCTTCCACATGAGTCATCTGCTGCCTACTACCTATCATGGCACCAGCCCTGCAAAACATGCATTCCTGAACCAGTACTGAGAAAAACAATCCTGTCTTATTGAGGAATAGGATATCACTACCCCAGGTGGTTTTAGCTACCTCATTATCCACAGGGTAAAAATTAAGCCCAGTGCTACCAAAAAGGTAGCAAATAAAAAGCCACAAATTAAGAACATAATAGTATTCATACATACATATGGGTTTTTTCTGCAAATAATAAAACACTTCCCCAGGAAAAAAAAGGGTACCACTAACCACAAACCACTTGAATTCAATATAGTGAGGTGTAAACATGGAATAAGTTCTCAGAACTCAACCAATCAAAGATAATTATATAATCAGAGGACACATTTTTGTGAACTCAAGTGTTTTGCGAGCAAGATGTGAATATAAAATTTACTGGCCTGGAAGGGAAATGGCTGAAGATTCCCCAAGACATCAGATCCGAGGTGCAGAAGCTCATACATCTCAAGGAATAAGAAAGAAAGAAAGAAAGGAGAAGGTGTTGAAGAGGTAAAGGGGAGAGGAGACTAAGAGTCATGCTGACACATTGATAGCTTCCCAGGATAGGGATGTTTTCTTTTGGCCATTTTACTTAGCCTGGTTTCTCCCTCCACTTATGAAGATTTATTTCTCCTGAATGGACATTTCTATCTACTGCTGCATTTGAATTTTTACCCCATGGTTGCACCAGCTCACAGTCATGTGTTTAGCTCTGTTTTGGAGAATGGAGACATTTAAAAAGCCTTTCCCCCACCCGGTGCCTGTGACCTTGCATTGAGCAGAGCTACACAAACATTTAGAACAAAATCCAAATGCAAACCTGAAACCTGCCTTTGGGTTTTGTTATGAACTTGAAACTGAATTTTACCCTAAGTTTTATGAGCCTTGTCTGAGTTGGAGGGGACCTGGGCTGATTTAAGGTTTTACAGGGAACCATTTGATACTCAGAGGCTTAATGTGATTTTGGCTTGAAACAAGCAGTTCTTGGCTCACTTCAGGTATTTGATTCCCATATCCAAGGTGAAATCCAAGGGCTATGTGAAGTTAGGACAAACTGAAGCTGGTGTGTGCACACACTCATGCACAAGCAAGTTGTGTCTTAATACACCTCGCCAAATTCTACACGGGATTGTGGCTCTGTTGAGGAACATCGGGATGTGCCTCCTCAAATTCCAATCCAGAGCTGAGCTGGCAGGAGAAATCTGAGTTGTAGACAGCTTTAGCAGACCCTGGCCTTCTGTAAACAAACACCTCACTCTCTGTATGTTTGTGGAGTAATAGTGACATCCTGTGGCCAGTCCCGATTAGTCCCAAGCACGGACAGGCTGTTTATTCCTACTGGTGCTAGACATGAGGACCTGCCGGGAGAAAGGATGAAGGCAGAGCTGGAGAGGGAAAAATTTCAACCTTCCTAAATCTAGATATTAAATTTCAAAGGAGAGGAAAGAGTTACAACCCACTTGCTCTTTAGTCATAATCCAAACATTAAGGCCCTTAGCTAATTTAAATGTAAAGTGATTTTAAACATGCTTTCAGAAGCTGAGCATAGAAATGAATACCCATGGGAGGCACCGGGCATAGCAACTGGAAGGGGGAATAGGGAAACTAAGCTCTGAGCCTAGAGCGAGGAGAAGCCATTGGTGAGGTGGGAGTCAGGGATGTTTGAGACCATCCTCCAGAGCCTTCTGAGATGATCCAAATAAACCAAGTATAAAGGTACAAGCAGGAGGTAGCACTGGAATGGAAGAGCAGTTTCATCTCCCAGGCAGGCTGTATTTTGATGTTAACAGGCGCGGCCGTGGCGCCGTGGCAGGTTCAGTGAGGGACGTCTCCTTTCTCCCCTTGAGCCGACACGCTCTCGCTCAAGCACCGAGGAAATATACTGCCAGCTGAGTCAAGCACAAGGGTTGCCCAGAAAAGAGAAAATTTAAGAGGAAAAAAAAAACAAACCAGGTGTAGGGCAGCCAATAAATTGTCAATGAAGAGAGAAAGCAGGCAAAGAGAGCAGCTGGCTAGAGCCCAGCAGAAGAAACTCAGTGCCTGGGAGACCAGCTTTCTGTGCTACATTATTTCAACAGCCAAGAAGCCACTGGAGTTCAAGGAGAGAAGGAGCTGGACAGCCAAGGTGACTTTCCTTACGGGTATTCTCATTTTTATTGCTTAAATTACAGTAATTCCTGTGATGTGACAGAGATGCTGTTCCTGCCCTGAGGTGTCCACCACTGTTGTTTTATGCCTTGGACAGTGTGATCCAAGGCCAGCCAGACTCAAGGAAGCCAACTAGACATGAGGAACACAGTGTGCTGTGGGATTATGGCTGAGCTGAGTGACAGAAGGGAGATATAAAAAGGCAGAGAGTGTCAGAGAGAGAAAACGGCTTCCCCATTGTGTGGAGGAAAGAAGCAGTGGGGAAGAGGTGAAGCTGTGATGTTTTCCAGTGGCCACAAGTTCCTTGTAGAATTTGATTGTCCCGAGATATTTCCTGAATTGCACAGGCTTGTTATATGGGACAGAGCTCATGTTGTATCTGGTGTAGCAGAGGCAACATTCACTCTTGCAAGTATTTGATTTGCGTTTGGAGCCTGCAAGGTAGGGGTGGATAGAATGTCATCCCTTGACACTGGCTTTAAGTTCAAGTACTTTTTCCTATGGGGTGAGGAACTTGTTTCATTATACAGCTGGCAAAAGCAAATGATTTAGTGAACATGCAGACTTTTAGACTATTCTCACAAGATGGACTGAATTTCAGGTGATGAGACAAGTCTTTCACCTTCTTCTCAGATGGCTGTAGAAAAGCACTAATATACTTTTGTCATATCAGGGATCTGGTAAAAAGGAACTATTTCCCAACCCAAAAAGTAAGTAGGATTTGCACAAACCTCGCATTAGCTACAAGCCAATCCATGTCCCTGGTGGCTGGCAGAGCAAACCATGGGCAGATGCACTGGTCTTTAATTCAGTGTCTTTGTGAAACAGCAAGAAAGACCAGAGCAACTGAGGGAAGAGTCAGTGAGGTAAAACAAGACAGATGCAAGAGTACTACTAATGTGGCCCTGAAACAAAACAGCTACCTGGAGAGAGAGTTTGGGGACTGAATGCTGACTGGAAGAAGCCAGGAGCCATAAAAAGTGAAACAGGCTCCTGTTGTCTGGTTCTCTGCCCATGGTCTGGGAAGCAAGGCTTCATGTATTTCTGTAAAATAAAAAGAACTATATCCAAAATAGTAGATCATCATGATTTTCTCACTCTACTGGGGACAACCCACAGGGCTTTGGATTTGATCTAGCTGCTTGGCCAACAGCAGCTCTGATCTGATAGATTAGCAAAGACTCTGTGGTGAGTTTGTCATCGCTGCTGATTCAGTGCCCTCCAAATACCTGCCTCTCATCACTGTTCTGCACAATTCCCAAATTAGGCTGTAGTGCCAGGTAGTGAACTCTCCCACTTGCTATGCTCTGATTGAGTTTGTAGGTCTTACAAACACGGAGGTAATGCTATTAGTTTTCAAGAGTGGGATTCTTCGATCTGATCATTAACTTTCTCCATTGCTCCCTGCCCCCTTTGCTGTAACTCTTTCCTGCCACATCTACAAACTGCTGCTTCTGCTGGAATGGTAAGAGACTATTAACCAGTCACCAGAGCTCCCTACACCTTCCCAAAGCCTGAGGTTTACAAAAGCAGCTTTCAGGATCTGTCATGTTAGAAGAAAGTAATATACTAAGGGTTAGCCCTCCTCTTGCTGAGAAATAACTTTTGTTAAATGGGAATATAGACTTAAAATCAAATATTTGTTTACAAGGGTCAAGTGTCTGCATCTGGACCATGCCTGATCCTAAATCTGACCTGTGATAAATATTGCTGCTAAACAGAGCACATCACAATAAAATTCTGTGGATCTCTTCAAAATACATAAGCTAGCCAATAACATAGCAAAGATGTTTCGGAGGGGACAAGAGTTCAGGAGAAGTCCTGGAGAGTCAGCTCCTCCATCCCTTGGGATCCTCACACTGGTGAAATTGATTGATGGTCCTTGTTTTTTCTTATTTATTTCCCCCCTGCTTTTCTTTCTCCCCCTCTCTTTCCCTTGTTCTGCAGCTATTCTTCACTGTAGCTCTGAGACCTCAGCGCACAGCTGTCTCCCTGCCAATAACCTCTACTCCTGGAGCAATGCTGGGTAAGTGTGTGTGTGACCTGGTTGATGAGCACCATGGCCCAGCCTGCTTATGGTCCATGCTAGTCCTGATCCATTTACAACCTGTCTGTGTCTCAGGCTGCATCTCTGATGGGCCATGCTGGAATCATTGCAAGACCATAACTGAGTCCTCTGCTGTGGAAGAACCCTTTCCCTCAAAGTGGCTCTTTCCTTTTATCCTACTCAGTGCTCCCAAACTGTTCTCTGCCCCTTGTAGACTGGGGGATTATGACATGTAGTATCCTCACCATTTTGGAGCAATGGACATGTCCAGGAGCAGCCCTAGGGGAGGCTGAGTATGGAAAGGCTGGAAGTGCACTCAGGGTGCTGAGAATCAACACCAAACACACACATCAAATTTATTAAATTAAATTGATTAATTAATTAAAGTAGTCATAAGTTTATGCCAATACTTTCAGCAAATAACTAGTTAGCAGCATGCCCCCCAAGTCAGCTTAACTAATACAAGACACTACCATCTCCACCTAGTTTTCTTTGCATGGGAGCTGGTGGAGCTGCATGAGAAGGAGCTTGTTCCCAGGCACAGTGCATGTCTGGACTTCACAAAAGGCAGAGGAAGAGTACCAAGAGCAGCCTGGTGCATGTCTTCATTAGGGAAGTTTCACAGAGCACAGTCACGGTGCTAGTAACACAGTCACGGTGCTAGTAACACACATCTGACATGGCTTTCTGCCTCAAACAATTCATTGCTTCCTGTACCATAACTGGAGCACTGGAAAAGAACATATTAGAGCAAGATGTGAAATCTAGGAATTCTGTTAAGGTTAGAAAAAATCTAGCTGAGCTGCAGCAAGAAAACAAGTTTTAAAATGCCAGCTGAGGCAGAAGGTTTTGTCTCATCGGAACTCATTCCATGCTTGAACAGCTCTTGCAGCAGCAGGAACCTCAGTAAACCTATGTATACAAAAGACAGGCTTAGCAGATATGAAGCTAGTATTTGTTTATTGAAATGAATTTTGGCTACTTTTCCTATTTCTCTCTAGGATGCCTTGTTGGTAGCAGGTGGGAATTAAGAGCTGTATTTCTGATACCTATATCATTTGTCTATAGTCTCATCTGAAAAATTAATAGGGACACTTATTGACTAGCACTAAAAATGCGGAGGGTTTTGAAGAACTTTGAGCTACTTTTTATTATTTTATTTTTATACCCTGAAATAATGCTGTATTCGATTCCTATTTCACAGAGGAAAATGAAACTCTGGGATGAATATACTGTTCCCTGGAAGGCAATTCCTGTAAACAAATTAATACAACTCAGGCCTACCTCCTCTACATTTTGTTCCTTTTCTTGTGCAGCCTATTGATTGATTTACCTGAGGGAAGAGATTCCTCTGAATCAGATACTAAGCAAGTTCTTAAGGAAAATACCAGCTTTAAAAAGGGAGCAGAAGAAAGAGCAGCAGTTGCAAAAATTGCTAATCTTTCATTTGCAGGAGCCACTGAACATCTGGATAGTATGAAGCTCCTTTAACCCCCTGAGTGCAAAAAGAATTAGCACCAAAGGGCAGCCCATGCTAATTCAGTGCCATTAAACTTGTATAAGCCAGAAGAATGTGATGTTATACTTCCATAGGGCCATATGGATACCACTTTGCACTTTGTATCCATCAGAGGGACTAGCAAAACTAGTTCAGTATTGTGCAGTATGGCTCTTGGAAAGATAAAATAGCCCCTGTGCAATATTATATATTATTACACGTCTATCATATCACACCTTGGAACCAACCTACCTTTTTAACTACAGGTGGAGAGCTTGTCTGCTGATGTGCAACTTTTGAGCTTCCATATTTAGAAGAGCAAGACGTTGCAATAAAAACAGAGACTTAATTATTATTCTTTATTTTATTATTAGCAACTCTTTTTTATTTTTTAAAGGAACCTGGCATTTTATTAATACTGTTGACTAGAGACTATTTTCAGACCAGTTATTATCTTATGTCTCCAGCTTTAAAATATGACTTCCTGCTAATCTTGCTGCTCCCTTCATTCATCTTTGTCCATAACAGAGGGGAAAACACAGCACTTTTCCTTGGAGCTCCCTTCATAGCTTTCATGTAACCTTCAGTTAAACCCTATTTCAATTGTCTCTGAATATCATCTTTCTCAACGGTGGAAAGTGAATAGGCTTTGCTTTCAAAGTCAACATTATCTGTTCTAAGCAGTAACAATATACTGTAGATTTTATAGTAATTTTCATATGTAGATTTGAAATGGCTTTGGCGTAAAGAACAGCTATATACAGAAGTTAAGACTGAGATTTTCTAATTTAACCCCACCCCCAGCTTGTCAGGGCCTGACAGCCAAGATGCACAACCCTGAGTGGCTCCTTTGCTGTGAGTCAGCATCAATGTCTTCCACTGGAGCTGTTTTGCTCTGTTGCAGGTCTGACTTAGATATGAATGATTCTTAGCAAGATCAGTCATCATACACCTTACCTTCTTCAATATATGCTTTCATGTGTTAGAAAAATTTAAGAAAATTATAAAACAGAACTGTATTTTAAACACAATAAACAAGAAGGGGAACACAGTGGTTTACAAAAAAAACAAAACAAAAACA
>VZTT01055167.1:2901-43335 GCA_013400855.1 Buphagus erythrorhynchus | reverse complement strand
TGGATATTGGAACCATAGGTCTAACCATTGGAAATAATTTTTCTATAAACTTCAGTTATTCGTAATACAATAATCCTTCATATGTGCTATAAACTTTTGGTTCCCCTCTTTTCCAAGTTGCAAGATTGAGGTGAAACTTGGCAGTGTTCAGTTTGTTGAAATGGGAGGCCCAAGGTCAGATTCTGATCTCTCATTGGCCTTACACCTGTCAACTGATTTTGATGGTGTAAATTTTTACTTACTCCAGCATAAGCAATGACAGAATCAGACCCTGCATATGCTTTTCATCTAAAGCTGTGTTCCAGATGTGTTTATGTAGCCTGGTTTCAATAAAATGTGTGCATTTTAAGATGTAAATGGATTTTTCTTTAATTATAACCATATGGACTGTTATTAAATTTTCATTTTAAAAGTGCAGATACAGTTAGCCCAGCCATATTGAAACATCACAATGGCTTCACTTGACCAGTGCAGCTTTCACACAGCACCCAAGCAAAAGGAAGACCCTTAAAGCTGGGAAAGACAGGGAAAGACATGAGATGACATCAAAGTGTGTGTGGAAAACTGTGACTTCTTGATTTTCCTGATATTTAGAGTGCCACATTCCATTGAGGTATTTGCCTTTCCTCTATTCAAGATGAGGAAAAATTAAGTGCAAAGCTGGTTCAGCATATTCCTTCAAGCTGAGATATCACTACTACTGGGTTCTTTTTTGTCTGCCTTTGGTACAAGTCAGCAGCCCTGCTCAGCCCTACTTGGCTTCTGTACAAGTTCAGGCTGTGACTGGATGCCTTGAATCCAATAAGCCCCCAAATCCAGAGTTACATGGTTGGATTGGTGTGTTAGGAGAATCTGTGCCTGTCTGGGGGGGGCAGTCCTGGAATGAGCATATTCCTTCCCCCCACTTTCAGCCTCTGTGCTGTGATACCACATGCTGAGGCTCCAGGAAGGAAAGGTCAGCCTGCTGCTGCCCCCAGCCCAGCTTTGTGCTCAACATCAGCACTGGTGCCTGAGGGGATGAGACCTCCCTGATTCTCAGGCTTGATGGTGCCCATTCCTGAGGGTCCCAGTACCCCCCACAGCCTTTTATGCATCTCCACAACTAAGGGCTGCTTCCCAGCCCAGAATGGGAGATTGATTTTTCCAACAACAGAAAGGTAGGGGCAAGTAAAAAAGTTTTGATTGATGGATTTTCCATTAAAAAAAGGAGACAGATTTGTTATGAATAAATGTTTAAGAGAAAGATGTCAGTGTTGATGGAGTTTTTCATTTAATCTTCCTGAAATTAAGTATTTCAGTAAGGTAAAAGAAAATTCACTTGGAAAACTTCTTTTAATTACACATCCACAGCTCCATGAAATAGGTGGCTGGTATAGTCATTATGTTTATGCTTTTCCTTAGCATATTTTGACATTATTAAATGGAAGGTTTTCCACTACTGTTCCATAAGATTTTTTTTATTTTTTATATTTATGTGTGTGTTTTGTTTGCCTATTTAGAATAACTATTTTCAAATGAAAATAGTTATTCTGAATTTGATTCTGAAAGCAAATTTTGTCTGCCAAACCTGATAATGATTTGAAGTTCAGTCATTCTCCTGAACTTCAGTCCATGCTTTCTTCCATGGACAACTGGAGAACACAGACTGTGCTTCTCTCCTACTATCATTATTATTTCCTCACCCTTTGATTTTCTTCTGGGTATGTTGGATACTTATGTTTGACTCGCGTCTTCTTCGGAATACAGCTGCCAGTTGGTGGGGAAGTTCAGTCATCTTGGACAAGTTAAGAATGTTTTTTCTCCTGGATTCAGCTGTTGAGGACTCCTGGGTCATGTTCAGCTGTGTCCCAGTAATGCATGGTAAAAGAAGGATGCTTGCACAGAACAAACACAAGAGTCAGAGTGTTCCTGTGCTCTCTTGCAGAGGGAAGAGTTCGATAAATGGAAAAAAATGTCTATTCCTGGCAGTGGAGAATGGACTCTTTCACTGTAGGGCTCAGGCTTTCCCCAGACCTTCCCAGGACTGCAGTCATGAATGCTTGGTTTGGCTGCACTGTGGTGTGTTATGAAGATGTGAAAAGTGAGCTAGATGGCTGAGCTGCCCCATCTGCATTTTTTTTTCATTTTAAAATTTAATAAAATCCCATGTGGTTACAATTGAAAAAAAAAATCCATTAATGTTCCCAAAATGCTTCATATCTAAAGCAAAATGTATATTAACTTCCCATCCCCCATCTCTAGTGAACAATAAGATATACTTTTTCATTGAATCAGTGAAAATCATTAAATAACTTATTACATCATCAACCCAAGCCATGTATTTTTACTTACTTTTCTAATGACTAACAAATGATGTTAACATATCAATGTCTTTATATGCAACAGGGAAGAAAGGGTGGGGCATGTAAATGTGGAATCTAAACAGAGATTCTTTCATATTTTTATATACTTTAAAATGGGGGTAGGTGTTTCTGTCTGGAGACCATATGTTTGGAGTTTTTTTTAAAACAATCTGTATGTGTGTAAAAAAAAAGAAAATTAAGTGGTATGGACAGCTACAGTGTGGACTCTGGAGTTCTCGTGAGGTGATCTAGATATGAAGAGATGTCCAGATGAAAAATCCTTTTCCTTCAGGCACATTTTCCATTATTTGGATCTTACCTGAACAGCACCAGTTCACAAAGCCCTGGATGTGCTTTCTGTGGAACAGCAGCAGAGAGGAATTACCATCAAGGGGCTTGTCAGTGTCAGAGTGGCTGATGGTACAGGGGGGAAAGGCTCATGGGCAGTTTAATGGCACCAGGGCTCTGCATGCAGAGACACTGAGGCTTTGCAGCAGCACAAGGGACGAGTCCTTCACCCCCAGAAGCAGAAGGGCTCAGTGCGGGAGGGGTTCTCTGCATCCCTGCACTATCAGGGTGCAACACATAGAGCAGGGCAGTTTTAATTTCACCCAGTCTAGACAGAGATTGGTTTGCTACAGAAACAACGTCCCTTGAACAAAATGGCACTCCCAGCTGCAGAAAAAAATGAAGCAGTCACCTTTGAAGTCATTCTCAAGCTTGCCCCATAAACAGGATGTCTGGATGCACAGGACGTCATCAGGTTCATCTTCCAGCCTGGGGGAGTTGTGTGTCATCACCTCTGCAGTGTGCCTGAGCCCCGAGCAGGGCTCCTGAGCCCGTGTGTGCCATGGTGCAATGTGCAGCGCTGCTGCCAAAACACAGGACCAGCTGGTTTATTCATTTTACACAGTGCAAAAATGTTATTAAACTGCACCATACAGATAAGTACTAGAAAAATTGCTAGGTTATTTTTTTCACATAAAATTAGCCAATTTGCGGGTGTACGTAATTGTAAAGAATGCAAAGCATCCCATTCAAGTGATTAACCTCTTAGTTAATAAAAGCAACAATTGCATGTGTATAAATAATATAATAAAAGGAACATTCATATCAAAGTAATATAGCTCATACTATCCTGTTTCTCTCCTTAATTAGTAAATAATTCATCAAATTCTGCAATGAATTGTGCTCCCACCCACATTTCTTCATCCAATTATCATGAAATAGGAAAGCAGGAGCCTTCCTTCTTTGAAAAGGATGTGATAATGAAATTGTTCAATAGCTCTTCTCAGCTCTCTGCTAGTCTAAATTAGTACTTTCTTGGGCATACTGTTTCTTTTGTTCATTTCTTCCCTTATTCACTACTTTTTTTCTTTTTAATTGAAGATATTTTCTATGTTAAATGTCATTTTACACTGACGCACTTTAAAAGAAGTATATTCACCATGCTTTGTTTTCAGCAGACACAAATTAAATTAATTCTACAGTACAGATGAATGGCAGTATTTGTTTGCCAAAGCGATCCTTTCACGCTTCAGATTGTATCACACAAACAAAATTAAAAGAATATTATAGAATACAAGATTAAAAAGAAGATGCATAAGCAAGCATGTATTAAGATCTCAAACCCAGAATTCAGACTGTCCTTGAATGAATGTCGTGTTTAAATAAGATTCTTTGTTACCTGATCAAATTCCATTTCTTTCATTGGATCTTTGCAGGACTCAATGTCTGAAAGTGTGAACAACTATCCAGTGTTGTCTTTCAGCTGTCTGGTGTGTGGTCATGTGTTTTATGTATTTTACAACATTCAAATCCTGCTCAGAAGGCAGAATTCCTCATCTCTTTGTGGACATGTTTTTGGTACACCTCACTGTAGAACTGGATGGCCTCAAAGAGTAAGCAAGAATAATTTCAGAATGCTGATATAAAATAAAAAAAGACTCTTGTCTTTATGAATGGTGAACTAAGGCCCACAGAAATAAAGATCCAAAGTATTCAAGAATTTCAAGTACTGAATTTGAGACACAAAGAGTCTGAACTTTAAGAACAACCCATGTGCATCTGTGCATGTGAATACATATGACTCTCTTAGATAAGGTGTGTGCCTAGGACAGTAAGTATTACGAATGTATCATACATAGCATGGCATTTATTTAAAGCACTGCCTTTATTAGGGTCCTCAACAGCTCTGAGTGTTCTGATATTTCCAATGAGACAGCAAAACAAAGGACCCATGAGAACCACTATCACTGAGCCAGGCTGCTGGTGTTTTGCTGGGAGTCCACTGTGATCATGAAAGAGCTCCCGTGAGCTTCCATTGAGTTTCTACCCAGCTCCAACCTATCCATGCCAGGAATTTGAAAACTTTGAGGAAATGCTGTTTGATCTTTGTCTGGACCATGCCTAATGGGAACCAGAGCTTGGGACATGAAGCTCTTTAACACTTCAGAATCTTGATGCTTCATGTTTTGAAGGGTTTGCATAGTAAGTTGCCTCCTTTTGGAAAGGTCACACTGTGCCAAATATCAGATCCCTGTTTTGAAGCATAAGGCCATTAAGACTACCAGAATTTTAAATTTGGGAAGAATAATACCCTTGCTTCTAAAGTAGATTGGAAAAGAGCTGAAAAAAATTGGCAGAAAAGATTTTTAAAACCAGTCAGCTTGGGTAGACACCTGGTATTGAGAACTTCAGCAAAAATGTCTGGGTAGGGGAAGTTAATAAGCAGGCACTTACGTTTTAATAGAACTATATAACATGTGAGGCCACCAGCTTTGCTTATTATAAGGTCATTATGAAAAGTATATTTAGGGAGCTATATTAGTATTTGCTTTATTTTTCCATGTGGGAAGGTAAATTTTACTATAGAAATAAAATGATGAAAAAGTGTAAGCTAGTCTGTGTTGTTGCTTTTTTACCTTTATGTGTAAGCATGCTAGTACTTAATGCATTTTAAGTAATATTTGGAGCATTATGAAATAGAATTTTTTCAGAAAGAAAAAGCAGAAATCTGTTTCAATTTACCTAGTAGGGATACACTTACTAGTGAATATTGATACTCAAACCTCTTCTTGAAGATTCTGAGACAATCATGCTGCATGATTTAAACACAAAAGCCCCTGCAAGGATTGGAAGAGACAGATTGTCCTCTTCACTCTCTCTGTGGTATCAGCTTTATTTTTTCTTGTTTTAAAAAGAAATCTCTTAGTGTTATGGTAGGAAAGGAAATGTGAAAAATATGACCCCCAAGTGTCAGTGGTATCCACCTGAACAAATAGCCATACACCCTGAACTTCCACACTCAGGCTGCTGAGTTCAAAGGCTGCTAAATCAGATGCCACTTGTGTGGTTTTTTTTAAACGAAGTTTTTATTGCTCCTTAAAGCAAAGGTCTCCTCTTACAAAGATCTGTGATATCTACTATGATTGACTATTCTCGTGGATAAACTTTAATTGTAGCACAGAGGTGCTGAAGTGAGGAATTAAAAAGAGTCAGATGTCTGTGCCTGATGACATGAGTCCAGAAGCAGGCACTCCAAGAAGTGCACACAAGTGCACTTTGAGAAAATCGAATGTGTGGTTGATACTGAGGTGTCATTGTGAGGAAAACCAGACTTAGTTTTCCTCTAGCTATGGAGGTGTGGATCTCTGTTTTGAAGGCATCAGCTTCTAATCTGTTCTTTTTGGAAAGGCTGTGAGGAACTTTTCCAGTACAGAAGACTGTGTCTCCAGTTCTTCAGCAATTCTAGTGACACAAGGTGTGGTAGATGGGAGAGGATTTTATCCTGTTTTGGGTTTTTTTTCTGTTGGCTTCAGGCAAAGATAGTTTTCATCACAAAGCAGTGCTCAGTCTCCCGGGACAAAGGCAATGCCAGTTTTCACGGTGCTGTGTATTTCTTGTAAGCAGAATCAGGCTTGGAGTGAAGGTGTAGTCCTCTGAACCATCGACTCTGAAAAAATCAGTGACCCTGGCTTCCCCCACATAAAGTGAAATGGCTCCATTAAAATGAAAGCACACATAAAATGGAAGCTTTCACAATACCAAATGACATAGAGGAAGATTTGCTACATTGTCTTACTATGAGAATACAGAATATTAAAGACTTTTTTTTAATAAACCTATGACTCTTCCCCCCAAATAGTTGGATCTAAAGCCTTATAAATATTACTCACCAGACAACCAGAAAAGCTTTAGTCAAAGGAATTTAAAGATGTGTTAATTAGTTAAAAGAGAGAATCCATACAGTCTTGTAAATATTACAGGAGAAATCTATTAACTCGAGTGAGCACATATTAATTGAAAACATTTCATAAGAGCTACAGAGTTCACAGAAAGTGCCTTTCACTTGCTATTAAAGCCTGTGTATATGCAAATTCAGTAGCTAGCAGATTAGCTATGATGCCTGGCTGTGGATACTGGAAAACATCCTCCCATGTTGGCTGCATAGCTACAGCAAAGCTGTTACCTGCTGCCTGGTTATGAAGCATAAAATAACAGGTGAGGGGCTGCTGGGCTTCAGTGGCAGCGTAGAGAGGCTCCACTAAACACTGAGGGAAATTCTTCTGAGACAGATTTCCTTCCCTCTGTCTTCCTCAGGGAAGAGGCTGTGCCAAGATGCTGGGGCCTCGTGCCAGAGTTTGGCTCCTTTCTACTGTCCAGTTCACACACGCCCAGGTACCCTTCCTGTAGGAGCTGGAGCATGGGACCTCATGGACTCATCCGGGGCAAGCACCTGGCTATAGGAGCTTACAAAGCCCTTCAGAGTGCTCATCAGATCAGACTTTGGTGGCTACCAAGGAGAGTGGCCTCTTAACCATGCTTGTTTCACCAATGGGATCTCGAGGGAACTGAAGGTGTCCCTCAGGGATCTTCTTTTCCCCATTCACAAAGCCTTGCTTCTGTTCTGAATGACAGTCAGAACAGCCTTTGCCAGTTAAGGGTAAGGAATAAACAAATAGTCAATCACAATCATTAATTCTAATCCTTCCTCTGGCCTACCCTGTGGCCCTGTGCCACCCTTACCTCCCATTGCCTCTGCTTCCTTGTCCCTAAACAGCAGGTACAGCCTTTGCTGTCTTTCAAGAGACTCCCGGGGGCTGGCAGACAGCAGGCAGCTCCTCGAGAGAAAAGCCCTAGCAGTACACAGGGAGATGTCTGGATGCCTTTCTGCAGCAAAATTTCACTGAGTTTATTTCCCAACAGTCCCTTGTAGCCCTGCTTGGGAGGGTGTCTGAGCTTGAAGGGCTGGATTCATCTAAACTGCAATGATTGAGTCACCAGGGTGGTGCCTGTGAGGTCTGCATGAAGCCAGGGCAGGGAGAAAAGCCTTTCAATGGACCTGAAATGGCTCCTGAAGGAGCCACCCTCTGACACTTACTTCTTGCCTTTACAGAGCCCAAGATACCTGCACTCCTAATTTCATGGCCTCATGTTAACTAGGCTTAATAACAATTCCTCCTTCTCCCCATTCAGCTGAGCCCTCCAATGGCAACCATGAAGCTCAGGATTGACCAAACAGTAGTTTCCCTATCTTTTTAATAGAAGCAATAGCACTCCTAATTCATAGGGCTTTTTTAAACCTCCCACTCTTCCTGCAAAGGCAGAAGCTCCTGTCCTGCTCCCATTGTGCCCACCAGAATGTGCCTCTGCAGTACAGGGTTTGTTGGTGGCTGGAAACACATGGCTCTGGCTGCACCAATGGCCATGCTGTGATCATCACATCTGTGTGTGCACATGTGTTCCTGGAAGCACTTTGGATGCTCCTTGCTTATCAGACTAAACCAAGTGGGTGAAGAGGGAGGGCAATATCACAGCTTTTCCACTCCAGTGACTTCAGTATTAAATTGTGTTTCCTCTACTTTCCCCAGCACTGAGATATGCATACCAGGTCTCCAGACAAATCAAATGGCTGAACAGGCAGTTAAGATCCTGGCTTTACTGCTGGGGTAGCATCAAATTTCCCCATCTCTACTGGGCCAACCAATGAGCACAAAGGCTGTGGCCCTCCCAGATCTTGGCCTGGATAGGAGTCAGCATCATCTGTGGCATAAATTATAGCAATCCCAAACCAGACTGCAGCTGCTCAAATGCCACATTCATGTGAAGTCGTGACCAGCCAAAGACCAGGTCATACACCCATGTGTGATCTTAACCCCGAGGCCTCAGAAGCCTAGCTTGTTGTATAGGACTTATTCCACCCATGGATATAGACAGTAAGGGGTGGTAGGAAGGTACTACTTTCTGATGATAACATATGGCAAGAATAATCTTCCATAGCCCAAGAGGAAAGCCATAGTGTTTCTAATTCAGAACCAACCTGAGATACACTCTTGAGCTTGACATATCTTTTGTGGTGTGCACAGCTTCCTCCTCCAAGGATTCTCTTTTGGGGGTCTGTACCCATCAGCCTCCTTCAAACATCAGCCCTTTGCTCTCCATCATACATGCTGCAGGTATGTGTATGTATCTGTGTACTTGATGTATTTCTTTCAAATTTCCCAAATTTGGAACAGGGACTACTTGAGCAGTTGAATCCAAGGAATGTTGAGAGCACATCTTAGTTATCCTGGAACTGATTCAAACTTCTAAAGAAGAACTACACTGGGTTACCTCAGATCCAGGCCTGGTTTCACAATCACAAACCTTCTTACTATATTCATCCACCAGAACATAGAAAGTGTTACAGTTTGGTACAGTCATAAACACATCATTGCCAATGGAAAATTGTGCTGGCAGTTTCTTTTATACCCAGCCAAATATACAGAAATGGAAAGGTCAGCTGTGCAGGCACTGGTTTTACATATGTGCATTAATTACAACACTGTTGCCTTTTGTTATTCATTTCATCTGCTCAATAAGTATCAAATTGAATGAGAAGAAAGAGGAACCACAGAAAGACAGAAAAGGGAAGCCAGGACAATCTATGAATGGGACTGGTCCTCCCTTTCTGGATCACACGCTGGAAAAGATTCAAAACTAGCCAATTGCAGGGAATGGGAAAAGCAAAGAGAAATGTATCCCATGTCAGCTACAGCTTTTTCTAGAAGGCTTTCAGAGGTCTGCTACAGAGGCACTAGAATAGTTCAGTGGGCTCAGCTTCTTGGTGAACCCCTTCCATGGGGATTTTCCCAAGCAAGATCTGTGTGTTCAGGCACTCTGATATGTTAGCTTCTTCTTCAGTATACAGCCATGGTCCTGATTTTAATTAGTCAAGAAAAATTTTCATTGAGCACCATGATGCACATATGCATGTTTTGGGGATACCTGCCCTCAGGCAACACTAGAAACTGTGAGAAAGAGAATACTGAACTATGTCATCAGAAAATTCAGAACATTGATTTGCATTCATGTGTGGATTGCACATTTTTGGTTATGATAGTGTCTGAAAAACAGACAGCATAATGTAAAATGTGGTTAAGAGACTGACTACAACTTTCATGATTCTAGCCTGCACTCTATTCCTCTCACAGATATATTGTAACTGTATTTACCTGACAGTGCAGTGCCCAGATACCTTAGGCAAAAGGATTTCCACTGCAAAAGATACACCATAAAAGTCGTCAAAACCTGCTTATTCTCTTCCCAGAATAAGAAAGATGAATGCTGTGAAAGAATCACAGAATAGGACGCAGCTTTCCCAGAGAGCACATGGTAATGAGCATGAGCACTGCAATAAGACTCGCTGAGACTGAGTTAGCAAAGTCTCCCAGCTAGGTCAGCCTCCTTCTTCAGCTTCATACAGTGTCTCATGGTGTTGAGTTGTGGGAGTCCCCACTGCATCCACCTAGTTAAACCCTTTCAGTCACAGGAGCTTTGTTCAAGTGAGGAGAGCTTGCTGCTGTGCTGTGGCTCCCTAAAACCCCTGAGCCAGGGGCGTCCAGGATTGTCCAAAAAAATCACAGTATTGCAAAAGAGAAAAAAGTTGCAGTTAGCAACTCTAACTTGAAAACTTACATCCTCAGATGATGGAATACAAAGTGAAGTCTCCATGGTTTATAAAATATATTTCATTATATACATATGAAAAGTAAGTTACACAGAATAAGCTATATAGCTAGACCTCTGCCAGAAGGACTTCCCCTTTCTGATCTTTTAGGATTACCCTACAAAATGCCTTTGTTGACTGCTCAGGTAGTCATTTCATAGGAAGGCTTAGTCATTTGGTATATACTGGATACTGCTATTGACTTGCAGGAACATGAAAAAAGTGGCAGTGAGCTAGAAAACTTCTTTGGCAAGTAGTTCAATAGACCTTCTTCCTGAAACTGTTCTTGTCTCTTTCAAACTATCCTGCAAGAATCCGAGATAAAACATCAAGTCCAGAGCAAATACAAATTGGGCTGTGTATTTGTAGTGGTCTGGTTGAGATCAAATTAGTATGGATTTTCTTTAATCCTTTGGTCTATGTTGCCATGCAGGGGGGGCAGGCATTTACCATAAGAAAGGTGAACTATGATATTAAAGTTTTCCTTTCCTCTTCATTGGTGTAGTAGTTTCAATTCATTGCAGAGACCCACAAGAGCTGCACAGATATCAGCCTAACAGGAGGCACTTAGTGAGCTACATTTTAGAGTTTCCCTGTGGTGGGACTCCTGCAGCCCCCAAAATAACATTAACTGTATGCGCACAAGCAATAATATGATGCCTCTACCCTGCTCTCTGTAGGTTGCAATTGTCTATATGCTCTACACTTTGCTAGCCTTCTTTTAGTTGGCATACTTTGTATGCTTTTAAGGGATGGGCTGAATCCTGATTAGATACTTCCTTGTGTATTATCACAGGCAGGTGTGGGGTAGTTAAGAGTTTCTTGGAGTAACTGATTGATAATTTGATGCAAAATTAAGTAACCATACAAGAAACTACTGTTTAGCTGCAAAAGCATGACTAAATAACAAGGAAGGATTTGGACCTTGCATGCCTCTCTTACCTGCTGCTAACAGACTGATGTGTCAGAAGCAGGTAGCAGCTCTGTGATGCCAGTACATCTTTATATGCTGTTCACATTCCATTGCAACATGTCACATTTGATATGGCATAATGCAATGTGACTAATTTAATCAGATGTGAAGTGCACTACAGAAACGCATCAAGTCTGAAAATTTGGAAAAAAAAAGTTGGAGGAAAAAATAAAGCTTTCTGCAATCCATGGTTGGATTATTTTTCTCAGCTGGAGGGCTTCATTTTCTGAGCTTGGCCTTTTCTATTCTGACCTTCCAGCCAAGGGCATGTGTCAGGAGGCCTGTATTTCCCAAAGGCAGTGACACAGTCTATTAGGTCATATGAGCTGGATCATCAAGCCTTTGTCCACCTCAGCTTCTGGGCCACCATTCCTTACCCACCCCCACATCCCCCAGCACTAACTCATGATACGATGCCCTTGCCTTTGACAGGTCGGGAGGGGGAAAAGCATTTTATTGCTGAACACGTACACAGCAGAGCCCAGAAATGAAGAGAGCTTTCTCTGGTCTGGTGCTAGTCATTTAGTAAGGCTGCATTTAATTAGCTGCTTCTGAAATATGACAAGGAGAAAACACAAGATTTACCAGTTCGGTTGCATTTCTAACCCAGGGCTCAGCATTGTTTTGTTTTGAAGTGATGATTACAAGCATAAATATCAAAACAGCCCATGTCCACAGGAAGCTCATCAAGCTTTCAGTACTTTTAGAAAGCATATCCACCCTCATCCATTGGGGACTATTTCGTAGCCTGGGGGTCTGCAGATGGACAGACTGCCATGCACAGACATTAGCAACTCTGCCCCTTCAAACACTGAGTGACAAGTGACTTGGAGATGACTCTTTGGTTTAGTCCTTTATTTTAGATCTGCCTCTTCTCTTTGTACATTACCGAAGGTATGGAAGGCAGTGCAAATAGCAATTTGTTTATTCTTCACTACAGGCCTGAGGGTTTTTTTGGTGAAGTGTTGTGGTCCTCAAAGAGTTGTGTAAAGGTCTCAGAAGAATTCATAAAGTGCTAGAAGAAGCCTAAGAAACACTTAAGCTACTGAAAATCTATGAGATAGTTGAACCTTAGGGAGTGCTGTATGAGGGTCAGGTAATCAAGAAAGAAGACTGTATTTTCACAAGATCTTGGAGATAGTGCCACCTGGAAGAGAGGAAGAAGTACCTGCTCCAGTTACTGTGGCACACAGTTCCACAGAATAAAATGGAAAGAAAATCTTAGAAAACAGCATGATAAAATACGCTTATATGTTACAAAGAAGTAAAAACTGTTTATTCTACCCTTGGCCCTGTGCTGAGCATACCTCAGCCAAAGGAGAGGTTCACCTTTCCTTTCTGCCTCTTTGAGGATGAAGGAAACTTTGTTTGGCTCCTTTAAGACCCAAACATCATAGACAAGTTTGGTGGTCTCTCCTCTCATTTCCTTAGGCCTGGAAAGGCTTTGCTAATTACAAATGAGAAGATGCTGTGTTAGCTCCTCCTCCAGTGGTTTGTTTGCTTCTTATAGCCCCAGTCCTCTTCACCTCCCCTATCAGTGGAGTTACCATTGTGCTCCCACCTAGGAATAAGGAAAGGAGGCACTTTCACAAAGAATTAGGGCTAAATTGCAAGGTAAGGTCTGGTTGTGCCAGAAAAGGTTTGCTGGTGTTGATTTAACCCCAAGGCTTTCCTTTTGCTTTGTAATGGATGCGGTAAATGTGAGTTTTATAGCTCTTAGACTCTGTTTCCCATTTTCTTGTGAAACCAGTAGCTCCATGATAGGTCCCCTGTTTGTTGACCTTTACTCTTAGCTTTAGGTGGATCCTATTCAAATGGCTCAACAGACCAGCCTAAGAGCCCTGGGTTCCCCTGGGGAAGAGGATGTTGCAGCAGACAGCCAAACCCAGCAGCCTGCCAGACCTCGGCCAGTTAGATCCCGGAGAAGAAGGCATAGACAGACAGCTCCTGCATCCCGAGGAGAAGATGAGCCTAGGACCTTTCAAGGTGATCTGTGAGAAAGGAGTAGTTGTATTGGATGAGGAAGGGGTTGAGTGCTGCTTAATTTCAACTGCTATTCATCATTTTTCTTGTCTGTATGCACATGAAACTCCCTTGAAATGAGGGTTCAAAAGTAAAAGAGCTGTAGGTGGCACCCCTGTGGCTATCCTGTTAGCATTTTCAGAGCTGCTGTTTTCTGACCTGCTCAAAATGTTGTCTTGTGTCCTTGCTCTGGCTCTCTTCTCCAAGACCTAAAACCTCTTGTTTACTTCTGAAGAAAACAGAGAAACATCTTAGTGTGCTTACTCTAGAATTCCTTCGTTAATGTGCAGTATGTCTGGCTTTGAAACTTAATTCAAAGCATCTTTATATAGTGCTTGGAGTTCAGGCTGGTTCCCTATTGTTTGAGTGGTTGAGTTTGACTTGTCAGCCTCAGCAATTTTACCCTCCCACTGTGCAGATCAGCTCTGCAGCTCACCTAGAACAAATACTGAGTTTGTACCTACCCAGTGTGGCTTGGAGTTAGAGAAGGAGCAGCACAGTAATTTCCTACTGGCTCTTACCTTGAGGAAGCCAAAGGCTTCTTTGCAGCAGAACTGCAAGGCAAGGATGCTGCCAGGTGCCTTTGTTAGAACAGGTAGGCAGTTTCCAGACCTTACTGCCAACTTACGTGTGCAGGAAGCTCTCCTCTAAATTACAGAGGTTTTTTATACACATAGACCTCCTCTCATGAGGAGTCAATCTTCCTGGCCAGCTCATGGAGAACTCCAAGCACCCAGTGGTGGAAGTTCCTGTAGTCTGGGAGCAGGTTTGATTATGCAACACAAAACCTTTTCAAAGGCCACAGCTGGACCTTGATAAATATCGTCTGGGAAGATTGTCTAGCAATATTTCAAGGTCAAAACTCCCTTTCCTTAGTACTTCTGAGGTGATAGAAAGACCACAAAGAAATAGAAACTAAGAACTGCTATATTGGAGGGGTGGAGGCTGTGGGAGAGGCAGAGGTCATAAAAAAAGTTGGGAGTAAATCGAATGAGTTAAGCTCTTGAATGAAAGGCAAAATAAAGTATTGAAGCTCAAGAAAGGTTTGTAGTTAGGTTTTTACCTTCCTTCAATTCTTTTTTTCTTTCTAGTCTTCTGTTAAAGTTAGCATGCTAGATGGATTGCAGGACTGTTGCAATGGTTTGTATGGAGCTGCGAGAACACTGAAATCCAAGAGCATTGTGGTCATTGTCCCTGGCTTTGGTTCCAGCCTTAGCTAACCAGGGCATGAAGTTTCTCTGCCCTTGTGAGGAGACAGGAAAGGCTGTTTTCACAACAGTAGAGGCCAGCAAAATGGAGTACAGTTAATTTTGAATTCTGACCTTGGAAAAATTATGCTAAGTCTTGTGATAACTGATCTACTTTCTCAAAGGCTTATGGTGATGCTGGGTGGAAATGGGATGAGAGACCTTTAAAATATTTAGTGATTAGGTGACGTATGGACAATCAGACACAAGCTTTTTGTTGGCTTTGGATCTTTTTGTTCTGTTTGATCTAATCTTGTTGCTTTCCTCTGCAGTCTACAAATTTAGCAGTCGTGCCCCACCTATGAGTGTGCACTGCAATAGTGGAAGCTCTGAGACTCCTGCACTGCCTGATGATGGAAGTGTTATGGGAATGATGGCTAGGTCTGCCAGATACTGGGCGAGGCGAGAAACTCCTCGGTGCTGGGTCAGAGGCTGTACCTGTGCTTGCTCACAAGCTACCAGGAGAACTGAACTAGAAGAAGGCCACCCTGCTAGGAGCCGTGTGCTGGCACGTGATCCAGGTGAAGAAGACAGCTCCATCTCCATGAGGGGGGAATTATTTTCGGATGAAGACAATGATGGCACTGGGACAGCCAGGTCTCAGGCTGGTGATACAAGTGATGAAGGTACCAGGAGTTTTGCAGAGGAGTATTCACTGGTTCCCTTAAGCAGACGAAAGCAATATTCCGCCCAGACTTTTCATGAGGCAGTAGAAAGATTTTTAAGAGGGTTCTGAGCCTTGGCACATCTGTTTTGAATTTGGGAGCCAAATCTGAGGAGATGCAAATGCCTGTCATCATGTGCACAGTTTATCGTAATACAGGCTGAAGCCTGCAGGAAAGCCATGAAGGTTCAAATAGAGTAAAGCTCAGTATATTTCTCTTAGATTGACAGACAGCTAGAAAGTTATTTGCATTCCAGTTTTGTCTCCTTGATATGTGTTGCTGCCTTCTTCAGGAGCTTAAAAACCTTTAGTAATCATAAGGCATTAAAAATGGAAAAATTACTTTGAGTCTAAGCTAATGTAATGACTATTTCTTCTGCAATTTTGATAGAGGCAAAATGCAGCTATTTTTTTATTTCTCAGCAGTAGAGTCTCTATTTAATAACTTCTTGAAGGATATTTGAAATTCAAAGCCTTTGTTTATGCCAGTATTTCCTTTCACTAAATGCTTTAATTTACCCTATAGAGGCCTAGAGGGTTTGGTATTTTTTTGTGTGTGTTTTTTTCTTTAACTTGATCTAAATCTAAAAATTGTATTCTACTGCATATATTTGATTATTCATATATTAGCAGTTATGTATGATAATGTGAGATAGCTAGAGCACAACCTGCTTAAAAAGTCTCACACCCTTTAGCTGTTAACTTGCCACATGAATTAAAAATTTAAAAAAATAAAAATGTGTTCTGAAGACCTAATCAAATTTTTCAGTTCTTTTTTTTTTTTTTTTTTTTTTTTTTTTTTTTTTNTTTTTTTTTTTTTTTTGAGATAGTGTGTTGTTGAAAATAATGATCTGGATTTCTCAGCTGAGAAATTTTGGCTTAGGCATTTTTCCTTTCTTTAGTTAAGGGCTAGATTTTAGGAGTATATACCTTAGCCTAATAGTAAAATGCTAGTGCATGGTTACTGGAAAATGGCTCTACTTCAGGAACTTGATCCATGAGGATCATTGAAGTCTAACTCCTGGCAGGAACAGGCCCCACAGATCATAGTAGGTGCTTGAGAATATTGTCCAAATGCTTCTTGAGCTCTGTCAGGCTGGTGCTGTGAGCACTTCCCTGGAGAGCCTGTTCCAGTGCTCGAGCACCCTCTGGGTAAAAGACCTTTTCCTGTATCTAACCTAAATGTCCCCTGACACAATTTCATACTGTTCCCTCAGCTCCCTGGTGACCAGGGAGAAGGGCTGTGGATTGCTTTGAGGTTTGCCCTCAGTCAAAGGAAAAAAGACAGTCCCATCTTATGGAGATTCTGCAGACGTTTTTGTTCCTATGCAATGTACTGACAAATGAAACACCTAACCTCTAAAGGCTTCTTGACTTTACTTACTATGACTACAAGTTTAAAATTAGGTATATGCCTACTCTTGAGTCCATCCTCTCCTTTCACACTGGAGGCTGTATATATATGAGCTAAGTGTCACACGTGTGTAAAGTTACACTGAAGAGAATCAGGCAATTTCTGCTTTGTGTAATTGTTCAAACTGAGAAAGGGTTGCTGCTTTAGTCAGAGCAATTTGCAGAGTCTGCAAATTAGTGGGGTGGGTTTTTGTTTGGGTTTTTTCCCCTTCTCTAGGCATCTGTTAAAATATTGAAAGATGAATGGTAATTCCATTTGTTTCTGGGAAAGGTAAATGTGACTTGCTTTTCCTTCCCTCTTTGTCTGAGCTACAAATTAAGTCTCATTGCTTTGAATTACAACTGAGCAGCTTTCTAGAGCAAATCACATAGAATTTTAAGTTTTGTGGGTTTGTTTTCCTGCGTGTATGGTTTGTTGGTTTGGGTTTTTGTTTGTTTTTAAGACTTTGCTCAACTACAGTAAGATTTTTTTTTTTTTTCTGTACCTGTTACTAAGGCATTTGGCAAGTCTTTGGGACCACCTGGTGCAGCAGAAGTCAAGTATTTGGTAGAAAAACATTGTGACTATGCAGCATAGCAGTAGTTGCTTATTACTTCTTGCTATGTGTGTTATTTTCTACTTGGGTGTTTCCAGAAATACTTGGAGCTTTTGTACTCAGGTCCTTTAAGGACTCTAGACCAAAAAATGAAAATTTTTCCCCAGCTGAAGCTAACAGTGTCTCTTATTTGGTCTATATTGCATCAAAACAGTATTGGAAGTATGCATAGCTCAATTCACATGACAAGCCTGCTCTGTGAAGGTACTAGAATTAAAACTATTATCTTGTTGTTATAGCTGAAATACTGCAAGGCATCTACAGACACCTCTAAAATTATGCCCTTGATTATATAAATTTCAGAAAGTGATATGCTCATGCAAATCAGCCACGTAGTCTTTCAAGAGCTTTAGTTTTCAGGCTCATGAAACATTTTATTTTTTTAATAAAACAAAACCCCTCATAAATGTCACCAGTAGGTAGTAAGATACCAAGCATTGTAGAGGTGTCAGCTTTTTGACAGCATGATTCAGTATTGTGCATTTTCAATTTGACAACTATTTAGTTTTTCCTTGTGAATCTGAGATCCTGTAAGCATTTTTGTGCATACTTGTCTGTTTTCCACAAATGATTCTACAGCTGGGATTTTTATCACATGTCGAGTTAAACACAGGTAGAAAGGTCTGAAAGATCAAGACCTCTGAGGAAAAATCCTCTCAGAGTAACTTCTGAGGAAAGAAAAGCCTATGAGGCAATAACTTGAGATATCTTCTAAGAAAAATATATCAAACAAAGCTGAGGAACGGTTTGGAAAAAAAATTAGCTGCCTCTTGAAAAAAAATGGATTGGTGGAGATATTATGTTTTTTCTTTGAGAATTTGAATTCCTGTGCTCATTTTGCATTTGACTCACACTTGTGTGCCTGTTTGCATATATGGGTGAAGTCGAGGACCTCAGGACCAAAGTCCAGTGCTGAATAGCAGCTTCTGTGAGTCCAGAGTTTCTCATGTTGCTGAGCTTTAAATCATCATTTCCTTCCAGCATGGTGGTCATAATGTCTCATCAGCTCATTACATAAACACAGTAATAAAACGGCAAGATTTACTTTTCTAATTATTTGTCCTAGATAGAGTCATAGATAAAGCAAAGTAGCACAAAGCTAGCTAGCCCCTAGAACCCTGATGCATTCATATTCTATGTATATGCTTTGTCTAGAGGTACATTTTAATTTTTGCATCACTGCAGGGTCACTACAGCTGGCACCCTTCCTTGATCCAGCCAAGAGGACTTGAGTATCTGGATGCCAGAGGACTGTTTGCTCTCTCAAAATATTTTCTTTTCTTTTTTCTATTTGGTTTCCTCTTCTTGGTCTGATCAAGGATCTGTGAGAACAGGTGTCCCCATGGTGCTCTTTTATACCTTGCCTACATCTGTAGAGGTGTCTGTATTTTCTTCAACTAAGAGCTGGCAGGAATTGGAAGGTTTGTGAGAGGGGAACAATCTCAGTGAACCTGGAGATCAGACTAAAATCTCTTGAGCACAGAGGCTGTCTTTTTTCTGCCTTTCCATCATAATTAATTCAGTGGGGCCCTGATCCATGACTGGGGCTCTAAAATAATATAAATTATTGTGACCTGTTGGAGTGAGTTCAGAGGAGACCATGAAGATGATCAGTGGGCTGCAGCATCTCTCCTATGAAGACAAGCTGAGAGTTGGAGTTGTTCAGCCAGTAAAAGAGAAGGTTCTTAAGGCAGGCCTGCAAGAGAACTGGAGAGGGACTTTTTTCAAGGGAAATTAGTAGGATGAGGGGAATGGTTTCAAACTGAGAGAAAGCAGGTTTAGATTAGATATTTGAAACAAATTCTGTGAGGGTGCAGAGGCACTGGACATGCTGCCCAGAGAAGTTGTGGGTGCCCCACAGCTGAAGTGTTCAAGGTCAGGTTGGATGGGGTTTTGAGCAACTTGGTCTAGTAGAAAGTGTTCCTGTCCATTGCCATGGGAGCTGGAACTGAATAATCTCTAAAGTTGTTTCCAACCCAAACCATTTTATGATTAATTATTTCATTACAGTAGTGTCCTTTCCCTTCCCTACATTCAGCTGACATGTAGAAAGACAGTTGACAATATCCAAAATTACTGATGTTTTTCTGTGTCTTTCTCTATAGTCACTAGACTTTTTTCACTGCTCTGAGCAAAAAATCAAGACAATCTTCAATAAAGGATCAGGAGTTATAGTGTTTCAATGTTTTTGTCTATTTAAACCAGTCTGTCCATGCCTACTTAGAAAGATCCAGAGAACCTGTGTCAAAGCGTTAGCTGAAGAGCTACAAATAGCATTTTATTCCTTTCTCCCCCCCTCCTCCCCCCAGTAACTCTATTGTTCTTATAAATCTACAGCATTCCAGCTGTGACTTGACAAGAGCCCTGACAGTCGCAAAAGCCAAATCACAGGAGCAGCGTTCTTGTTCCCTGAATTATTTTACACAGCTAAATTTAATACTTCCCCCCCACTCCCCCACCTTTCACTCTGGCAGATACTTAAGCTGCAAATTAGAGACGTACCGAATTAGCCTTCAAACCTGGCAAATGCTGTCAGAAGGCTGACTCTGTGATGATGTGGCTTTGATATCAAGCAGGATATTGCTTGTGTACAGCAGCACTTGCAAGCATGTGTGCTGTTGGTTGTAGCTCCTGGCCCCGGTGCCGGCAGGTCGTTAATGTACGGACAGAGCCCCGCGGTCGGCACGCCGGAGAGGAAGAGTCAGACTTTCCAACAACCACTTTCTGTTGGCAGAGCCCTGATTGGAACCATGTGACAGTTTGAGGCAATGTACCACAGGCAGCCAATTTATTACATATGGCAATATGATTAATGGTATCAAGTGTTTTTATAAAAAAAAATTTTAAAAGTCCAAGAATATTGCAATGGCCAATTGCACGGAGTCCAAGGCAGTACAAATCTGTTCCATGAATTTAAAGGCAGGCAGATGAGGTTAAATGAGAGGGAGAGAGCCAAGATAATGATTACAAAGTAAGTTTCAAAAAGAAAAGTGTGTAGAACGTGCTCATGAGCAACAGCCCCTTTTCTCTCTTGTCTTATGTCCTTAATGGATATAGTCTGGAATATATCTCTCAAACTAAACTGTCTCCTACTCTTAATCTCTCTTCCTGGAATCCAAAGACTCATTAATGGTATCCAACAATCTAACAGGGCAAACAACAGCGGGTAAACAAGCAAAAAGGACTGTCATTTTGGTGAAGACTGTTTGCTTTGATAATGATTTTGTCTTATTTTTAGTCAAATGTTCTGGTTTAACATACAGATGGTTTGTTTCTGTCAAAACAAACAAAAGTTTTAAAGGTACTATTATTGAGGGGAAAAAAAAAACAGGAAATGCAAGTATGGAGGTGATGTCTGCACATTGCAGTGTCTTTCTTCCCCAGTCTGTTGCTGTCCATCCTGCTGGGTCAAGAAGTTGTGGCACAGTTTTGATCTGTGTCGGGTGCCCAGACAGGAGCTGTGCACAGTTTGGGAGTCTGCACAGCATAGAGGCAGTTCCTCAGAGTTGGTTTGCAGAAGGCTGTATTGCTCCAGAGGGTGGGAATGGATGCAGGTTGGCTTATGCTGGTGTGCCTCCATGCCACACAGTAGTCCTAAGCACCTCTCAGTTGCTAGTGGTGGCACAGCTGAAATTGTTATGAATTATGCCCATCTAAAAGGTTTCACACATGCCACCTTTCATGTGCTTCTCTGGCTAGCTCCTAGGGCTTCATGTTTGTAGGTAGGGCTGTGTCCCCTCCCAATCTCCTTGAGTGCAGCTGGGCATCCTGCACATGATCAGTACCTTCCCTGGGCTGTAGAGCAAGTGGGGAACAGAGGAGCTCACCTGGATGTAGAGGTGTAAGGTGGGAGCTGCTGTCCCTCAGCTGCATCTCATATACACCAGAGCAGCACTGGAAGAGACCTACAGGGATATCATCTTGTGTTCTCACCTAACCAGGGCTGTCCTGGCCCCATTTTAATTTGATCTGTATAAAGACTGCCTGACCATTCCTGGCAGTGGCTTAGACAGTGCCCCCTTCACTTCCACACAACTGCATGATGATAATATGTGTTAAGACTTGTGTGCTGGGATACTGGGTGGCTGGTGGGATTGCAGCTAAAAACTGCACATGCATTAGCCTGAAATCTCAGTGTGCCATGGAAGAGAACCCCACCACCCAATGCCTTTTGCCTAATAGCTACAGCAGTTGCAAACTGCTGCCTTCCCCAGGGTAGCTTTGAAGGTACAGAGCTGCTAGTCCTGAGTGAGCACAGCTACAAATATTTGGCATGGAAGCAAGATTTCTTTTGTCTACTCCTTTTCCTCTTTTCTCACTCTGCTGCTATTATCGATGGTAGCACAGCCCTTTTGTTAATACCCAAGACTCCTTTGCCAGAGTGCTGTAATACACTGCATGAAGAGCAAGGTATTTATACCTCTCCTGCCTCAGCACAGAGCATACAGCAGGAGGTCCGGTATGACCTGCTGCTGCATTCCGTATGGCTTGTGGCCACATGGTTCTTCTTCTCTGTGTGTGTGTTTATTATTGTTGGATAATGCTAAGGCTTGTAGCCATGCGGCCTGCCAAGGGGATTTTGAAAGGCTTATTTGGTCTTGAGTCAAGGAAAAGATTTCCTATACTTTGTGCTAAAGGAATAGTGTTTGATGTAGATGTTGAGACTCGCCCTTCAGAGGTGCCCAGCTCTCTCTGCTGAACACGGAGGGAGCAGACTGCCCTCACCACAGGAACTGCACCCACCCTCAATTCCAAAAGCGGGTGATGCGAATTCCCCCTTCCCACAGGAGCCCCAGTGTGCGCCTCATGGCCCTCCAGAAAACAGGCTGGCTGTACGTGCCTTAGCATTTTAACAAGACATGGAAACCTTTGAACAAATTGCCAGAAAACTTTTAGCAGGGTGAGCGTGCGTGAGTGCTGCCTGCACCAAGTGACCCTCTTAATGCCAGAGAGGGAGAGACAAAGTGTGGCACAAAGAACGAGCAAATGAAAGAGCTGGCTTGCAACTCTGATCCTTATGGACTTTTCTTGAGCTCCAGCAACAAAAAGTGTAACTCTTGTGATGAATACAGTCCTACTGTTGTATTCCTACCTTCCAACAATAATTTCAATTGAACCCTACAGCATGTGGAGTCCCTTTGCTTTTTAGGTCATAAAAGCAGTATGTGGAGTAGAGACTTAAAAAATGGACTTTTAAAAGACTCCAATGCCTCAATCTCTCCAAGAATTCGACTGATAAATCTCCTGTGTAAAATGATCACATTTTGTAGAGAAGAATCTTTGTTAGACATTCATTAGCAATAACATGTGAGCCAATTTAGGGAATGAAACCTTTCTTCTATATAAAACCCACTGTGGTCACTAAAACTAATGACTTTTTCGGCCTACCACCCTTTAATTCAGAAGTGAAGCACGTGAATTTCCTGTATTGCTTAGTTCTCCAACAATTTGTTTATCTTTGAAGAGCAGGTCCCCAACTGTGTGAACTCAGGCACATCCAAAAGGTTAAGTAATAAAAAAAAAGTAGATCAGGGCCATAAATGTGGTATTTAAAATCATGACAAAGTTCTGACCGTATTGAGGAGAGCTGGAAGAAGAATGGTTAATGGGCTTACTTCTATTTCAGCTCATCTCCACATGAGAAGCAGCCAGAGCAGGAGAGAATTGAAAATATGACATGAATTTAAGTGCTCTGAGGCTGATCTGAACCCATCAAAGCTGGTGCAAAAAATTCAACTGGCTTCAGTAGCCTTTGGAATACTTGATGCTCATTACGAAAAATAAAAAGAAAGAAGAAGAAGAAAAAAAGGAAAATTAATTTTTTTTAGCCACCATGCAAGAAGGAACGCTTCAGGTTCAGATGGGGGTTTTTGTGTGTTTTTCTTTAGATTCTAAATTTTTGAACAATGAAATACAAAGATGGTAGAATTAACAAAAAATTTGAAGGCTGAAAAAAAACATAGAAAGGCATTTTTAAAACAGCTGACAATGGGAAGATTTACTCTTATGTTCAACTAAGGCAAGTTGTAAAGAAGGGAAAGAGGCAATTGGCCTAATAATTGTAAAACAAATTCTGTCCTGCTTTTGCCAAAGCTTTATCTGTGTTTCTGAGGGGATGTTAGCTGTAATGTGCCTTGTCTGTAGGGAAGACCAGAGTGTTTCAGGGCTGCCTTTCAGCTGGAGTGCCAGGCTTTCTTTACTGTTTAAAGGAAGAGTTGGAAACTGCCTGTGTACATCTTGTCCAGATGTGGAGCCAAGGCATGAACTACTGCCTAGCAAGTGCTCTTGAGTCCTAGAGCTTGGGAAAAGACAATGGGTTTCTTAGAGGTCTCACAGATTTATTTTTCCTTGAGGAATACAAAACTTGAAGCCTGTTTTGTTTTTACATAGTCTGCATAAAAATACAAGCATCTCTATAAGGCACAATTCCTTAGTGCCTAATTTGCTTCTATTATATTCTAGACAAATTAAGAACAAAATCATATGGGAATGCACGCAAAAGTGTCAGTGACTGAGAGTCAATTTCCTGGGATTTTAGCTGAAATTTCAGTTCCCAAGTTGCTTCTAAAACATGAGTTAGGTTCCTGAGTCACCCAGGAACTAATGAAAATGTTCCTTTGAAATGTGACAGGGAGCTCAGACAGAGCAAGAGTGACACACAGTCCTTGGGGCATGACTGCCCAGAGGGAGTGATGGTAAAGTGCCTTTCATGTGAGCCGTAACATTTTTAATGCAACTTATTAAAAAATAACATTAATGGCATTGTGCAAAGAGGCGATAGACCTGGTTGGTTTTTATGGTGCTAAAGAGTGCACGTAGTGCTTGGAGTGGTGAGACCTCAGAAGTGCTGGAGTGCACTTTGGTCCCTTGGAAAGGTCTGGTCCAACCTCTCCAGAGCAGTGGCACATTGTCACAAGAGCAGTGGGTGTCTGTGCTCACACCCGCTGGATGCTCTCCAGGCTGCCCTGGTATGAGGAACCCCTCTTGCTGATTTTTCCAAGTTTGGGAAGCTTGTGTTGAATTTCATGATCCCTTGATGTCAAGGTACTGTCAATCTGTAGGCTTTCAGTAGAACTCTCCTTCTTGGCTGTGTGTTCCTGTGGCCTCCTTTGTGCTCACAGGAGATGGGTGATGGAATTGACTGGCTTCAAGTTAATCCAGCAAGGAGGTGAAAATTGATTTTTGTCTAGAACAGCTTCCCAATCTGGCTCATGTCATGGCTGTGTGGGACTGATGCTGGCATGAAAGAAGGAGCCAACCTTTACACAGGGAACCTCCACCAGCTTAAATCTGTTGCAGAACTGCAGTGTAGCTGAGACCCAGCAGATGAATTTTGGAATATTTTTCTCTGTTACAGCAGAAAGACTTTTAATTTACCCACATATTATGACTTCTTCATTAATAAGGAGGAAAGTAAGTAACGAGACAATGTGTACAAAATGAACAGCTTTGTACCATAGCCAGTTGAGTGGTGAATTCTTTCATGAATGCTCTCTGTGTGATATTTCTATAGTATAATAGATTCTGGCGGTTCACTCTAATAATTCTGAGCTTCAGGGTAAGATTTTATTTCTCTTTTGAAAGTAATATAATCAGTGGTGCTAGCACAAAATTCCCTGTGTGTTTTTGTGCATCCTTAACACTTCTTGGGATGAAAGTGAAACTTACATTATTTAGAGCAGTTCAAAGAACTAAGTTCCTTCTGTAATGGTGGTTCCTGCTAGAATTCCTTATGAAAAAACATTAACCAAGCTAACTGTACTACAAAGCAACGTAGGTATTCTATGTTTGCAGAAGGAATGGGTCCAAAAAGCTTTAAAAAGTGTTAGTTTCTTTGTACAAAAGGCATATTTTAAAAGTCACCCGAGGACAATGTGGATATTTGTCTATCCAGGAATTTTATTTATACTCTATCTGTGTGAACAAAGCTCCTGGAGATGAGGGCAAAGGGTTTTTGGCAAAGCATGAGGTAGCTTAGGACAATAATGATGCCAGCACTAGCACGTGTTTTGATCGAATTTTTCCTTTGCTTGTTAGTTTAGATTCACTGCTCTGCTGAGAGGATCACAGAGCTTCCCTTCCTTTCCTCTGCTTGCCAGGGGGAGAGGACCACTCCTGCTGCATCCATTCAACTCCCAAGCTCCCGATCATTTTCTTGGTTTCCTGTGAAGCTCCCTATTTTTTTTCAAGGGAAAGTTTATCAAATCCTCTCTCAGCAGTGGTAGAGCTGTGCCTGTGGCAAGCCAGACTGCACAGTAGGAGAACTTGCTCAGGCAGTTCTTCCCAAGGCACAGGGAGGAATGAGTTTCTCATCTGCTGGCACAAGTGTGTAGCTACTAAGTGGTTCTCAATATTATAGGGTCTGAGTTTTCCCTTGAAATTGCACAAAGTTTCCCATGCAAGAATAATAACTTCAAAACCAGAATGTGGTCATCTGTGCCAGACACATCCTTCCACTGTCTTCCCACAGTTGTTCCAATCTCTCTAGAGGCAACTATCCTATTTGCTTCAAGACTGAGAAGAGCTTTCCTGCTGCCTCCTGGGCAGCAAGGACCTTTCCTTATGCTTGAACAGGCAGATCTCCTTCCCTTCCTCTCCTCAGTACTGTGCTCAGCTATTCGTGCACGTGTCCCCAGGGCCTTCACGGGACGTAGCTGGGGAAAACTAAGGTCAGCCTGGAATCACTGTTGTGTTTTAGTATGTGGCTGCTGTCCTGTGAACTGGATTTCTTTGTAAGAAAATTCACAAACCAGAGTAACTTCTGTGTTTATTTTTTTTTTCTTCTAACCAATTTTATCAAGGTTGGTAAGATATTAACTGGTTCACAGGACTGAGAGTTCATGAATATGTATTAACCCATCACCTTATGATTTTTATCCATTACTACAAACTTCAACTTAGATGGTTGCAGCAATTAAATTAGACCTTGCTATGACTGGAAAAAGGAAAATACGAACATCCAGCCCTGCTATTATAAAGACTCATTAGTAAACAAAACAATCTTTTTGATAAATCATGCCTGGGGTTTTAAGGAAAATATGTTTATCTGTTTCAACAGCAATAAAACTACCAGTAGAAATTCTCCCATCACCTACACACACACACACATGATCCCCTAAAACAAACATATGCAAGTACTTAACAGATGGACAAATGAACCTTGGGATGAATGTATTACAAAAACAGAGCAATCACTGTGTTTTTCAGCAGGAATTATATTAACATCTAAGGACCAGCTTAGAAATACTTTGATTAGCTAGAAACATAGGCTCAATTTGTAGCAAAATCAGATTAGGTCTTCATTCCTGTTATACAGATAATATATTTGATTCGTGCTGTAAGATTTTTAGATGGCATAGATCTGTTGTTGCATGATTTTTTTCTTTGTCTTAAACTAGTAGCAGCTTTGCTATCATTTTTCTCATCCTCTGTGCACACTGAGGTCCTACAGTAGTTTGAGAGCTGAGGTTGCCTTGATGCCCTTGAGGAGTACTTTTTGCTACTCAGCTGTGCAAAATGCCATGTGTTGCTTCTCTTCACTGCTCTGCAGAGATGACTGCATTGCAGTGGACTCCTATCAGTTCACTGTGAAGCCTGTTGTAAGTGTCTTTTTGATGGCCTAAAAGAGTCCACAAAACATTTTTAAAAGCTGAAGAGACCTACAATGAAAGCTAAATTATTGGCCAAAACAGATCTTTAATCTAACTATTTCAGATGAGGGATTTTGGCTTTGGTACCTGCTCTAGCAAATTTTGTATTGTACTGTGGGATGAATTGCATTACAGAAAAATGAGATAAGATTTATAATCATAAAATCAGCTCTGCAGTTTAGCTTGCCTTTGGATCCCTGCCTTTGCATCCTTCTCATGTGAAGAAATGCAATGGGATCCTCTTCATCAGTGTTTTGTGTAGCATTATAAATGATAAAAGGAACAGCAATTGAGAAATTAAACCTTCACCTTAGGACCAAGATGTGATCCTGGATCTCTTCACTATTAAGGTTTTGTTGAACATCCATCAGGAGGAAAATGCTCTGCTCATCCTGCCCCCAGTGTCTCAGCTTTCCAGTGGGGCAAGCTTTCCAGTTTGGTGTTTTTATATTGCATTTTGGGGTAGCAGCAGGCATCATTGTTTGCAAGGGGTTGTGGTGGTGATGTGTCAGTGTATTTTAGTATTTTGTTTGGACTAAGAAGCTACCAAAGCTGGTAACTTTTGATTCTACTCATCAGGTGCAAGCAGATAGAGATTCCCAAAAGTCAGTCTTTGACTATAAGGATTTCTTCCTAATTTCTAAATAATAAGATAGATAAGGTTAATCTTGTCCTCTACCGAAAAAGATTTTTCCTTCAAGTAACTAAGGCAAACAAATATTTTGAGGTTTGGCAAATTTCTATGCCAAATCCACTTTTAAGTTAGGAAGTTATGTGGGGTTTTTTTGCCAGTAGGCTCTTCTAACTAATTGATAAATAACCCAAACTGGATATCAGTTACTATCTCAAAATTATTCTTATGTTTATGGGAGCCTCTTAGTTTTCCATGACTGAAATTTTCCCTGTAAGGTGATTCTATGGTATGAAAATGCAGTTGTTATTATTAGGAGTATCCTTTAGTCTGGATTAGGATGAATGAGATTTGGATAAGCTCTCCCAGCCTTACATCAGTTTATGTATCTGTGACTGAAATAATAATTCTGCAACATTAATAAAGTCCTATAAATTTGATTCAGAGGCCATTAAGGTCAAGAGACCAAGTGAGACCACCTGTGCCAACTTCTGAGTCCTCTGGGAAGTATCCCATGTCTTATTTGACTTCACCAATATCGGAATCACAAGGTGAGGCTATGAACGGTGCTCTATAGTGCTGGGAAGCTCTTTGCTGCTATTCCAGAGGCTCTCTGGAAGTTTCCTCACACTGATGCCCTGGCATGGACCTTTGGAGGTCACCTTGCTATTATATTATGATACATTTCCAGATCATTCCCTTTCCAAAAGACACTTGTTCCCTGGGAGGCGCCACGTGAAAAAAGTCATATTAAAAGACAAGTAAAGCCACCAGCAACAAAAATTATTCTCTGCAGATTTAGTAACTGCTACAGCATCTTCTTTCCTCTCTATTCTGTTTCATTGGCATTGGCAATAAAAAATAATCACTTGGAGACAATGTCCTTGAAGGCTGGCAGTAAGTCTAAATGGCAACAGCTAAAAAGACCCAGAGAAGAACATTTAAGTTACATCTATTATTGCTTTGGCTTTTCAAAAAATGTCAGAAATAAAGTCTCTTTTGCTCAACATTTGTGTATGCTTGGTGGAATGGGAGGAGGCAGAAGATACTAGGATATTCTTTCTGCTAGTATTACTAGGTGCTAGATGGGGTGATGACTATATAAAGAAGGTGGCAGACACTGAATTTGTGCTTAGAACAAAAGAAAGCTCTAAAATCAGACAAAGCTTTATTTTGGCACAACCACAGCATTTTTGGTGAAGACCTTGCTGTGCCCTACCTAGAGTTAATGCTCCATTCCCATTGCAAAAGCTGAAGAGGAGTACTGAGGGATCCCACAGCATTTTCTCCCCTCTGTCCAAAAATTGGTTTAATATTTTCCTTTCCTTCATGTTTCCAAGCACTTTTCTTTATGAACAGAAGCATATAACAATAAATAGTCTATCTGTTAAGACGACACATTGTGACAGATCCCTTAGGAAAGCTGCAGCTGGGTTGACATTTTTGTCTCATCACTGCTCTGACGAGTGGTTTTGTTTGTGAATTTGGAGAATGACTCACATAATGACCAAACAGAAGTGCATTTCATAAACATCATAGGATAGCAGTAACTGCATGGTTGGCTCATGTTCCTTTGCCTGTCCATGTTTGTGTAGACTTAATCATAGATTTTCTTCTGTACAGAAGGATAAAAATCTCCAGAAGAATCTGGGCATTAGAATGGTTCATCCAGTCAGATGAGTGCCTTTATAATGAAAATGTGTGTATATATAAATAAATAAATAAATAAATAAAGATACAAACAGAATCTGATTCTGGCATCTGAGTTGTGTCTTTAACACGTGGCTGGAGCATGTGAGGACCAGGGGTTTCTAGGACAGATGAAGCTGCTCTGTGGTGGGAACACTAAGACTCAGACAGGTTGCCCAGGTCCTTCCTGACCTCCCACTCTTACACACCTGATGTGTGGGCACAGGGGTTTCCTTGAACAGCTCTGGCTGTGGGCTGGAGCCAAGACAACTGAGAAGGGGAGTCAGCCTGCTGTCTGGATGCCAGACATATTTCTATACATAAACACACACACACACACACACACACACGCACATGTATTCTGTACAGCCACAAACTCATTTTTGACTACCTATCTGTAAATAATGAAGCACGAGCTTGTCCTGTGTCCCTCCCTCCATCTACAAAGCTTCTTCTTCCATCTTCTGTGTTAGAAATACAGAATACTAAATTCAGTGCAGCACTCTGTGTATCTGACTTTCAACGCTGCTCAGAAAACCCTAAGGCCAGGAGTGAAATAAGAGCTGAAATCCAAACAATGTGTGACTGAACACAAAACAAATCATGGCTTAGCAGGAATATGTTGTGACAGCTCTGCCTTCTCCCATAACTGCTAGTCAATTTTCCCCCTTACATTTAAATAACATAGTATACATATTGAACCAATAATAGGGTACAATGGAAAATGCATAGTGAAGCTAAAAAATGCTGAGATGTAAAATCTTCTAAAACCTTTCTGCAGGGGCCATGTGATATTCTCTCTCTCTCACTCTCCCTCCCCCTTCTTCTCTCTTTCTCTCTTTAACAGCAAGGGTGGGATAGGGCTTGTTTCTATAAAGATAAGTAAGAAAGGCCAGTTCGAATAACAATGAAGAAACAAGAGGGTGGAATTTGCAGTAAACTTAGGAATGTCCATCATATCTGGGTAGTGTTTGCATGTACATCAGGTGAAAACTTTGACCTGCTAAGGACCCTTGGAAATAAAGCTAAAAGCCAGCCCCTCTCACACAGGGAAAATGTCTAATAAAACAGCAGGATCCCACAGCATCATCCCCTCTCCTTGTCTGCTGCACTCCCCCACCCCTGCCTGTGGGGACCACCCTGGGGTGGTGAAGAGCAGAGCCAAGGCAGATCACCCACCTCTTCCTAAAGGAGATGGTGCTCAGAGGACTTCGCTGTGTGAGCCACAGGTTGAGACACTGGCCTGAGCCCACCTCTTAGCCCAACCCATGGCCTCTGGCAGCAACTGCTGGTATTGGGAGAGTGGTTGAGCCTTGGCTCTGCTCTGGCTTGTGCTCCACCTCCATGTTCCATCAGGGAAGGGGGAGGTTCAGCTGGAGTGGCCCATGAGGGTGCAGCTCTCATCTTCTGGTGAAGGCAATGTTGTTTAAGCAGCTCTCATCTTGAGCTGTATTTTGGCCTGAAACCTTACACAGTGAGAGTGAGAGTGGGGCCTCTCCCCTTTCAGTCATTTCTCCGTGCTCATAGCAATCTGCTGGCAGAGAGCCTTCCCTCCTGTGGGTCACCACAGGGCTTTTTTGGGGTCAGGTGTCTATGGTGGGCACCTTGAGCCACTGTCCAGGTGGACATATGCCACTCCACCACAGAAGCACTGCTGTTAGTAGTTTCTATAAGCAGCTACAGAAGAGGGTGAAGAAGACAGAGCAAGATGAAGAGCTAGTGAGCAGCTCCAATTTGCCTTGTTTTTCCCCTTTGAAAACATTCTTTCTTTTCCAATTTTGAGTGGTTTTTAGGGTACTCATTAATCTGGAAAACAAGAACAACTTCCAGATCATTAGTGCCATAGTGAATTGAAACCCTAGCCAGGCTGGACTAATAGTGCCAGGGTCATACGAAATACCAGTCGGTGCAGGCTATTAAGTGCCAGGGTGATTTGAGAGAACAGCTTGTCCAAGATACGAATGCCAAAGTAATTGGAAATACCTCCTCACAAGCTGATGTATAAATCAGCAAACTGTTTCAATTTAACAAAGTTAAAGGCAAAAGAGCAGTGCAGGCACCGAGCAGGGAACTGTTGATAGTTTTAGTGTCTCCAAGTACTCTATTTCCTTATTCTTATGGCATTATGGGTAAAATTTCATTACAGGAGATCACAAATGCGAGGTTGCCAATCCCTGAAAGCTGCATACTCTGATATCCTTTGAGGAGCAGGGAATTCCTGCAGATTCCAGAGACCTGTCAGTATGGGAAGAGGAAACATAATTTAGTGCTTATGTCCTACAGATGATTTTGGCTTGAAGAGTATTATTCAGTACTCTCCCCTGGAGCTCCATAAAGCCTGTGCTAGCTTCCCTAAGTATCTTATTGTCCAGCCACTGTTCTGGCCTGTCACCCTACTCTGGAGTGTCACCCTGTCTGAAAAATCAATTTATGTAACTCTGCATTAATGGGAGATGGGATTCAGAGTGGATGTCCATCTCAGAAATCATGGCATTGTCTCCCCTACCCCAACCCCCCCATGCTCATAAAGTTTCTACTTTCCCCAAGGAAGCTGTGTTAGCATCCATGGCTTCTATGCTGCACGGTTGATACACCTGAGCAGGATCAATGGTGATGAGCAGCCACATTATTGTGCTTGGTAGTAAAATGGAGGGAAAAATGGCTGAATATGGAGAATATTAGTTACTGGGTGGGACCATGTTTCTGAGATAATGTAAGAATGAATCTGAAGCCTTCTTTGAAATGTCAGTCACACATTCCTTTAATTAGATCTGAGAATATAATGTTAATTTTCCTAGCGTTTCTAAAACTCTTGTGAGCTTTGTAGCTCTGTAACAAATAGCCATGACAGTTACAAGACTCAAAAAAAAGCCTTGTTAGCTAATTTTTCTATTGCTCAAAGAATGCAACACAACTACACTAAGATTTGTTCTCTTTGGATTTCAGGCTTGCTTTTTTGCAGGTTGAAAGAATATGGAGGAGGTTTGGCTGTAAGTACTCTAAACTTCTGATACACCTGAGGTTAGGTCATCTTAATCTTTGAGAAGTTTTGCAAAAGGGAGCCTGAAGTCATCCCAGAGGTTCTTAAGAGGTCTTAAAAAGTCCAGAACTCCATAAACGGGGAAAAGTGGAAGCGTAGACACATCACAAATGTGATAGAAATGGGATCAGTAATTGAGGAGGATGTGACTGGGATGAATGGATCGAGAAATATACTTTCAGCAGCAGCACTGAGGATAACTCCTCTTTTGCACAACTGGTTGGAATGTCTCAGAGATATTCATAACATGGTCACATAACTGACTCTGATACCCAGGCTGTATAAATCCCATCACACAGACATATCAGGCAGCTCCCTGACATTAGAGGAAGCCTCACCAATCAACAGCTGAATAACCTGCCTGTCCTGTGCAACAGAAACTTCACCTCTCCTCAGTTTTCATCAGTGGAATGGTGTGAGACAGAGTTGCTGAGCAGCTTTGGGTGACTATGGATTCATAGTTTGCAGAAGAGATCCTGAGGTGTTTCAGGTATATCAGACTGTAATTATCTTACTGAAGTGTGCATGCTATATTTTGCCAGGCATTTTTCTTGCTAGTGTCTTGGTGCCCTAATTTACCAAGGTCACTTTGATGGTCATTCCATTTATTACCATGAGACTTTGCTTTCCAAAACCTTCTTTCTATGAACTCAATCTAATAAACAGAGGTTCCCTGAAATCTAAACTCCCCACTGGAAAAATAACAGCAGAGAAGAATATCTCCAGAAGTGCCTTTCAGGAAAAAACAAACCTAGAATCCCATATGTCTGCCCAGAAAGCACAAACTGCTCCCTACAAGAAATGACATCCCCACTCTAGCACAAACCCCCACACATGTGGATTCACAGATGTATAAATCTTACATCCATTTCCTCTCAGAAACTCACTTGAAGAGCTCATCATTTTGTGGTTCTTTCACAGTTGCAAACCTTCCTGACAGGCCAAACATGCACAGTATGTAACATACTCAGCTGTCACCTAATGCAAGCTGAGGTAGAGGCGAGTACTAAGAATACCAAAAGCCAGCAAACTATGATGAAATTAAGATCCTCTTTCAGTGTCTTTTGCAGGACACAAACCAGAGGTTTTCTAAGTATTGTCTGAGATGAAGCTCAAGAAGCCAGTGCATTTCTTTTAGGATTCATGGGAATTTTCTAGGACTACAGGGTCAATTACCAGCAGGTGATTGAATGAACATGGAAGAAAGAAATCATTGGAAAACAAAAGTGTCAGTGTACTTGTTTTGTGTTTCATGCAGTTAGTTTTCCTGAGGCTTTTTTGGGAAATAAAATTAGTTGCAGTTAGCATTATTTAGGGTGAAGCAGACGGATCTTGCCCAGGTTGAAGCCTTATAGAGGCTTACAAATGTTAACAAATCTGGATTGTATTTTTACATCTCCTGAGACACTTTCTATTCTATAGTTAGATACCTACCAATTGTTGACACAAGTGAAAACAGCACAAAGTATTCTGTGTGCTGTGCAAAAAAAAAAAAATAAAAAAAAAATCAATAGACAATGTTTTAGTCTACAGTACTGAAAATAAAATATATATTTCAAAATATATATTTCCACACATGTACTGAAGGGCAGAATCTGACCCTCAGATTGAAGAGAATTTCTGACCTAACTAAGACAAATCCCTGCAGCAAAGAACAGAATAGCAAGCAGGGTCTGTACAAAAAAAAAAAAATGGAGATACTTTTCCTTACCTTTCTATGTGTAGAATAGGCTTCTTACAACTTCTTTGGAATTATAACTCCTATCCACAAAGGACTAAAATTTCTGCAGTCCTCAACTGTGTCTTTATTCAGGACTCATTACACAACACCTACCAAAGCCTCCCAAAAGTGCAGGTTAAATCATGTCTGAAGGATTTGGTTCTCTACAAGCAAGCTCGTCTTGTTAAGAACATAATGGAGTCAGAGAGAACATTCATTTCAGAAGTGAATGTGTCTGACTGTCTGATTTATTTTTGAGTGAGAAAAACAGATTTTGCTTTTGCAAAAACCTTTAATTTCATATGGGAAGCCACCTTTAAGACTCATCATTTGGCAACATGCTCTATCATTCCCCTGGCTCTTTTTCCACATCCATTGCTAGTGGCTTGGTGTGTTCTTTATCCCTTGGGCCAGCTCATTAGCTGGATGCATGGCTGCTCACGTCTATCATCAGAGCCTGCTAACAAATCCTGTAGGACTACTCCAGGCCCAATAAGAGATATATTTGTTTTGTGGTTTGCGTTTTGCAGAAAACACTATGTACTTCTCAAAGCCTAAAGTATAGGAGTTTTTTTTTAAAAAAAATAAAAAGAAGCAACAGTTTTCATATAGTGCTAAATAAAATAAATTACAGGCCCCAAATGATCTAATAATTCCTAAGGCAGAGTTCAGATGCGGTAATTAATTATCCCAACATGGAATTCATAATGATCAACTATTAATATGTGCATGGGAGACTAGATGTCTCAGGATTTGGTAATGGGATACGGAGACTTTCACCTCTAGGTTGCTGATTTGAATCTGACCCAGATCTCTAGTGACTTCTGAAAGCTGCAAGCATGTGCTGTTTGTTCTGTGGTGTATATAAAATGAAATTATCTGGGCTGCTTCCTAGCATTCTTGTGTCCATACCAGTGGTGACAGAGTACAAATAACCTTCCATTTGATGGCTTTAGCTGGGAGGTCAGGGGCTCTGTAGGTAACAGTAATGCCACAGTCTGGCCTCAGGAGTGGCTTCCAGAAAATATTGCTACAGGGGGAGCTCACTGTGGGAAGCATTACCCACATACACCATGGAGATAATAAAACATGGAAGTCTGTGCCATGGCTCTTTTTGGCTACATAAGCCCTTTCTGTTCTGGGTGATCCCCAGCTGCAAGGGGCAGCTTTTCTTCCTGTCCACATGCCTCAGGTGGGAAGGGACCTCAGTCTCTGGGTCTGGTACACCTGGGCTTATCTCAAGGCACTAAGCTAAAGAGGAAAAGAATATGCATGTCTCCTAGAAAGAGGGAAGCTGAAGAGGGGTGGCAGTTCAGGTTCGTAGACTTCGCTGGAATCACATCTTTATGCATTAAAACCTTATGAAACTTTGGTCTAGACTGATGAGACAGATTTTCCCAGATCTGAACATTCAGAGGTTTGCTCAACTCTCAGCAGCTGAAAATCTGAAAAGCTGGGTAGCTGTAGCATTACAGGCAGGACAACTGTCCTCAGGAACAGGTAATACTAGGGCAGAACACAGGAGTGTGAATGCTTGGGAAAGTGGCTGGCGCTGTCACAACGAGGTAAAGAAGGTCTTTTCCATTTCTACCTTATTTGATTTTATGAATTATACTCTGTGGTACCTGCTTCTGTTTTGTCGAGGAGTGGAGTTCTGGTGGCTGCCAAATAATATTTTCTTCCATTCTGAGTGCTTGTAAATAAGTTGAGGTGCCGTGTGACTGAGTGTAGGAATTTTGCAGGAAAACAGAGCTGCAATCTGCAGAACACGTGAAAATCCACACCCTCCTGAAGCCACCGTATCAAAGAACATCTGTTTTAAAAACAAACAGTGAAAAGTACTTAAAACAATTTCAGCAAAAAAGTCTAATCCAAGTCCCATGCTTGGAAGAAACTACCTAATTTCTGAGAAATAGAAACTCTGGGCCAGTTTGGTAATGGATATTGGTCTTTTCCAGATTTTAGTAGAGTTTGTAACTGCCATTAATTCCATCTGTGCACTGTACTGAGAATTTAGCTCTTTGTGAATCTTGCTGAATGTTTCTGAAACAAAAATATGCACCGTATCTTCCTGTGCAAGAATTTTAGCTGCAGTTTAGCACTTTTTATGCTAGTGGGTTATTCTTTTTCAAAGGCATTTCCAAGTTGGATGCAAGCATTCTTAGACAAGAAAATAAAAATGAGTGGTAGGTTAGAGTAAAAAAAATACAGGAAATAGTAAAAATGGGCAAGACTGCAACTATTTCCAATTACTTCTCAAAACATTCTGGATCACAAAACCACTATGTTAAAAATTATACAAAAAAAACCCCCAAGAATACAAAAATACAAGAAAAAGTTATGGTTTTTTTATGCAANAAATTTAATTTTCATTTAACTTGTAAATAAAATTAGCTGGGCAGTAATTACTGATAATTAGGTCTTTCTGCCCAGTCATGAGAGAATAAAACCTTTTTAGAAATCCACATGTTTTCTACATTTCTACCAATAAAGCATCAGAGGATAGGCTGCTCTGTGCATTAATACAGACTTCTGGATTCCTGCTGAAATTAATTTGGATCCATCTTCACTATATCCAGTACAAAAATATGTTTGTGTTACTTGTCAGCTTTTAGAGTTCCTTTGCCTTTTTTCAACTGTATTTTGAGTGGTTGGCAGTAAAATATGTCCCTTGTATAGTATTTTTTATTGGTCAGGAACTCACATGTGAGACACCTGTCTAAATGTAGCCATACCTTTGGTAGAACAGGACAGATTTTTAGCTCAATATTGCACTGTCTGGCATTATACCACTGAAAGTGAAGAGGAGGATAGGAAAATGGAAAATTAGCTTTGGAAAGAATTAGAATAATCAGAACGCTATTTACTCAGTTGGACAGAGAAGCAAGGCAACAGCTTGTCCTTGGGGAAATGATAATGGCATCCTTAACAGATACTTGGTTTCAGGAGGGTCTTGTGCTCCACTGGAAGCCTCTTTCCTTAGGACCTTTTGAAAAGCAATCATGCTGATGTAGCACATGACAGATATGTCTAAGACAGCACTGATAGTGGGGTAGACAAGAAAACAGAGCAGGTCTTGCTCTCTTCTATTTTCTGTGACTCAGGAATCTTGGCTTTTTATTTTTCTGAAAGATCTCACCCACAATAGTGTGGTACCTCTTGTGGTTTTATATTGATCATGAAGATTTCCACTTCTGGAAGCAGTTGCTTTACTTGGCAGGCTGCAGCAGGGATCAGACAAGACTTGGCTTACTTTTTAAGCCTTAATAAGGCCATACACCTACAGACAATAAGAATTGAGTTCGGTGCCACTATGTCAGATTACATCTCAAGATTTCTTGGGCTTTGCTTGATGCTCTCACATCTATTCCTTTTCCCTTTTGTGTAAAGAAAGCACATTACTTCCTCCACATCTTTCTCTTGTGTTGTTATAATGAATTCCTTGCTATTCCCTCTGGGGGCTGACTCACACTCTTGCATTTGAAGTGAAGTAAACTGGAATTTGTATCTTTGTGAAGGTCAGTCACAGTGCATAAGAACAGGAAAGAGGGGTCAGAATGGTAATGCAGATCAGAGATATGCTGGCAGTACAAATGCAAATGCTGACCATTGGAATATTTCAAGGCTGTGTGCCACAGCATTTTTTGGGCTGGACAATGTGGTGGTAGCTGATGCCCATTTAAAGGGTTCCAAACTGCCAGTTGGAAGCTTGCCCATATAGCAGAAAACTCACATCTTTCAGAGAAGGAGGGGGATAGCTATATAAATAATAACCAAGCAAAGCACCCAAACAAGAGCAACAATAAATAAGCCCTAAAAAACTGATGAAACAAACCTCCAATAACCACACAAACCAAACCAAACCAAAGCAAACCAAACCAAACCAAACTAAACCAAACCAAACCAAACCAAAAAAACCAAAGCAACTTTGCCTCCTATATCCTAGAAAATTCCTTTTTAGCTCTCAGGATACATAATTCACAGCAGAAATGGCTGCTGTTTACAGTGGCCCTGGAGCTGGAGAAGTGAGGAACCTCATTTTGCAGTAACTTTTCATGTAATCATGGAGTGACTTGGGTTGGAAGGGACCTTAAAGATCATCTAGTTCCATCACCTTGTCATGGACAGAGAACCTTCCATGAGAACACATTGCTAAAGCCCCATCCAATCTGGTCTTGAACACTCCCAGGGGTGGGGCATCCACAGCTTCTCTGGGCAATCTGTGCCAGAACTGGTGAATTCCAGTTCACCACCCTCACACTAAAGAATTTTTTCCTAATATATAATCTAAACCTGCCCTCTTTCAGTTTAAACCCATTTTGTCTTGCACGTGGCCAGTGTAGGATTACTCTCTGCAAATGCTTTCCTCACTGTTTGGGTGGGTTCAGAAACATGGAAAATTCTGCTGCTTTTTCCTTTTTTTTGGCTCATCAAGAGCAATCTGGTGACCCTGGCCCTATCATTCAGCTTTGTTCTGGATCCTGAACAAAAGTCCGGAATGATGAGGAGTTGGTGACAGGTTCCAGTTTCAATAATTAATTTGCAAGCCATGAAAAATGGCTTAGTGCCTAATTGAATAGTCTGGCCTTGTGTTTTGAGTAACTGTGAAAGATCAAATCTTTAAAATAATCATCTAAATACCATCTCTCTTTCCTCTCTGCTTGAGTTCTCAGTGTGTTTAGCAAGTGGTCTTTGAAACGGGAGTTGTAGAAAACAATGCCTTTTACACTCCAAAACAATATCCTCTGTTGTGGCATTTCAACAGCTAAAAGAAAAAATTGGAAGGAAAAAGAGAGAGTCAGATAATGATCAAAGCGAACATGTAGCAGCTTTTCAGAATTAGTTGGCCAGAACAAACTATTTGAAGTTCAAGATAAAATAGTGAAAATAAATGAAAGGAAAACCAGCAGAACTTAGCCAAAAAATAAACAAAACAAAACAAAACAAAACAAAACAAAACAAAAAGATCAGCAGCAAAAGGCAGGAGGAGAAGGAAAAAGACCCAACCCTAACCTTCACTAACTTCAGGTTGACACCTGTGTGTTTTCCTTTGCTTCAGTGTCCTGCCTGGTGCACTGCATCACCTGGTCATTTCTTCCCCTTTGACATGAATTTTAGGTAAATTTGGGTCGATGTCATTACTCTGTTTACTAATGAACACCTCCTTTGTTTCTTCAATTTTTGGTGAAGAGATGTTTTCACACACCATATACATAAACTCAGTTGTTTTTCTTTAACTCTTTATCATTTAGAGATGGAAAAACCGGTCATGCTGGCACTCACCCAGCAGTAAGGCCAGCTCATAGCATATGCAAACTTGTCCTGCTTTTCCTTGGCTCACCAAGCTCACTAAAGGGAACAGTATCTTCAGAACTTTCTGGCAAGCAGTCATAAAGACTGATCCTACAGACCTAACTACTCCCATGAGCCAGGGCTACACCAGTGTGGGTGCTTGAGCCTCCGAGGAGCAGCACACAGCCTCTGCAACCCCCGACTGTGTTTGAATTTAGTTATTGCTGCAAGGTTTGAAGTGATCCCACTGTGCTGACCTGCACAGGGCCAGTGTGAGTTGGTGTGGTGAAGCAAGGAGTGTTAACTTCTGGGTGGTTTTTACACTGCTAGCATAAGGATTTTTTTCTTCAGAGCACTATTTTAACCAGAGAGAAAGCCACAAGTTACATGGGTCCTAACTTCCTTCAGAGCATAACAAATTCAGTGTATCCAGAGGCTGCCCATCCTCTTCTGTCTCTCCTTGATGACTGTGCTTCTTCACTTGCACAGGCATCTTCTGAAACTGAAGGAGAATTACTCCACTCATGTAAAAAGGAGAAGTATAAACAGACCACTACATGTTACATAAAACTATGGGAAGAAAAGAGCATCTTAAGTAAATACCAAGCTACTTATTTTATGATTTTTAAATGTCATTCTTTTGTCCAATATTGACTTGTTTTATATGGAAGTTGAATTATAGATCTTGGAGCACTGGGGAGCCCATGGCATCCTTACTTTGACACAGCTGGTCAAGGTAAGAATTGAAGTCCCAGTAATTAGTTATGAGCTTCTCTGTACTGGGAAGCTCAGGATGAGAAAACTTCATGAGGTTACTCCTCCCCTGAAGGTTACCCCATGAAGTTACTCTCTCCCCAAATCCACTGGGAGAGAGTGGGACTGTCCTCTGAAGGAGTGCACTGTGACATCTCCATCTCATTGCTGCATAGCTAGTTCTTTGGACAGTGAATCCGTGCACAGAAATGCGTTGTGCAGCCTTTTGCTGCTCTGACTTTCCTCTCCAAGAACATCTCTTGGAGCACCTGTATGCATAATGGAAATCATAGGGTGTGTTGAAAGCTAAAGGTAGAGCCTGATTCTAAAATTCAGATATTGTTTATTGCTGATGGACTGTGATTGTGGAAATTAATGACAAACCACATTTGAACAAAATAAAAGAAGTTAA
>VZTT01055166.1:7900-41759 GCA_013400855.1 Buphagus erythrorhynchus | reverse complement strand
TCTTGTAAGCTATGGAGTAGATAAATCAGTTACTTTTTTCCCTGTAACTCGTGAATACATAGGGGGTGGATGAAACGTTCTAACTGTAGACATGAGCGGAGGCATTTGTGCTGAAATAAGCAGANGAGCGGAGGCATTTGTGCTGAAATAAGCAGATGTTGAGGTAGCTGTGATCCCATGAGAAATGTGAGCAGAGAGAGAGAAAGTGATCATGATGAAGACACTTTTTGCCCCCAGGGATGAAGAGATGATCTCTGTTCTCAGAGTTAGATGAAGAGAACTTTGCTCTGAACTGCTCATCCTTAAAATAAACCCCAGGAGTTGACATGGTCTCAATAACAGTTATGCGGAAAACTGTCAGCTGAGGAAGGGATTTTTACACAGTGATCAGATTTCCATTCTCCTAGGCGGCTGATTCACTGTGACTTTGAAGTCATGAGAAAACTGTTTCTTGTGGAGAAGTCTTCATAGACTGAGTGAGAAACTCCTCTCCCTAAGTAAATTAGAGAAAGACTATTTTTAGAGATGGTAAACTGATTGATTTGTTTCTGTACATTGTCAGTGTGAAAGAAAAGAAGTTGTGAGGGGAGAAGTGTTCTGAAAGTTTTATTCAGCTCATTATTTTCCTTTTAGTTTCTGTTAATAAAGTTTTTCTTTATACCCTTCAAAGTTTAAGCCAGTTTTGCCTTTCTCCTAATCCTATTTCACAGCAGGAATGAGTAAATAATTTTAGTGGGTGCATTGGCAATTTATCCAGTGCCAAACCCACTACAGCAGAAGACCCTGGTGTCACCTCTTGCTGGATCCCAGAAATCTGGAGTTTTTGAGCTTTCTGTGCTTTCAGGCACAGACCCCCTGGAAAACACTGCTTTTGACCAGAGGCCTTGGAGACAGCTTCTAAATATGAGTGGTGAAGTAGAAATCACCACTGTGTAGTGAATTAGAAGTGTGTGCTTTCACAGGGTGATGGGTTTTAAATTTGGGGGTTTTATAGTATAGTAATAGGTATGGGACAAGATGGAGATTTTTGGGCCTTGTCTCTCTGTTTGTTCATCTTTCTTCTTCTTATTCCTTCTTCTTCATGGATTTCAGGTAGTAGTTTCTGGTTGGTCAGCTAGTGTCACTCTAAGGGTCATGGGAACGTAGTTATTGGGTCAAAAATATACATAATATAGGTGTTAATTCTCTATTGGACTGTTTAGCCTTAAAAGACCTTATAGCAGTAGCCTCTGTAGCCATTTTTCCCTACTTCTACCAAGGAGCTGGAAGTGCTGTCATACTTTCTGTACTTTCTGATAAGATATAATAAACATCCAAGCCTGAACACGAGCAAAACCGTTTCAACCATGTTTCTGTTAATCCTGGCTCTGAGAGAAGACAGACGAGACTGGTAGACAAACCACTAATAGGTGGTGCAAAGCCCTTGCACCACTGCCCACAGCCTCTCACAAATCTGGAAGAAAACCTGATGAAATGTGACTCCCCTGAGTATAGGTTTAGGATAAAAAGGGCTCCAAAAAAGGGGCTCAGAAACTGAAGCCAATGATCTGCCATAAACAGTTCCCAAAGTAGTAGAAAAGATGAAGAATTTTGGAGAAATCTCCACAGAGATAAAAGAATATTGATTTTTTTTTGGCCAGGTTCCAAGGCCTGCATCTGTTGACGGACTTAGTGAATCGATTCACAGAAAGCAGGGCACATATAAGCACTGTGGAGTAAACAAAGTGACCTGAAAATTGGAGAGTCCTGAGCCATTTGTTAACTAATGATTCCTCTTTAGGAGCAACTGCAAGTGAAGGAACAAAACAAGCAAAGAACACCAAAGATTATAGGGGTTTACCCACTGAAACCCAGTAAAGAAAGAGAAAGGAAAAAATATTGTGCATTTCCTCAAGTCATTTTTGAAGCTGAACCTTCAGACTAAAGTTGTGTGAGACCAACAGGTCATCTATTCCAGAAACTCCAGACTGTTAAGTATGTGGCACTTAACACTTTTCCTCATGTCTAGTGTTGTATTTTATCTTGATACTACTGTGGAATCAAAATGCAGTTCCAGCACATGTCACTTGCACACTGTAATTTTTTTTAAGACACTCTTCTGGACCAGTATACACCAAAGGTTGCCATTTCATCCTTTTAATCCTTTATAAATTTTCTCAAAATTTCTGTAGAAAGCTCACTATTTATAAAAGTACTCATTTCCAGGAAATCAGAAGTGGTCCTGAACCTAACCAGATTACACAGGATACCAAACAGTGTTCATTAAATGGCTTTTCCATTTCCTTCCTCATAGTTATGGGATATGCTTTGAACTACTATGAAACAATCTCTCTTACTGACTTTGACTGGTTTAAAATGACAAATGCTTCACTATCTTTTTCTGAGATACCTGTATGCATGAATTTTTCTTCCTGTTTTCTCAAAATGTTGTCTCCTCATTTGTTGAAGAGTGTTATACATTACTTGGCATTTTGGTTTTTGTATGTGGCAATTCCCATATTTTTTAGTTACCATACATGATTTAGATGGCTTTGGGTATTTCCAATGCAAAAAAAAAAAATTAAAACCTTAAAACACTAGCTCATATTTAACTGTATTTCTTTAAACTATAGAGAATTATAATTTTAGAAGTACCATTATTTTTATTTTTCTTTTAAGGTCAACATGAAGTTTTCAACATAACTCCAGTAACACTGTCTTTGGTGAGTCACACTAGCACATTTGAGCCCAAAATGTGACCAAAAATTTAAATTTATTTTTGGTCTTCATTCTTAAATTTAAAAGCATAAATTTAGCCCTTTTCAGCTAAGACATAGATCCTTTCATTGCCGCTATTTGTTTCCATATGTATTTATCCAATTGCCTGAATCAAAAGCACCTCTCATCCCAAGGTACCTTAAAAAGCAAGGGTGCAATCCGAATAAGATCTCATTCTCACTACATCAATTTTCAAACAACATTTTGTTCTAGCAAAGGTAGTCCTGGAGAATATTTGAAACACATTTAATGAGCAGTTCCCATTAGGAGCCCAAAAACAGAGCATAGGTGAAGGGACCTAAAAGCAAAGCAGTAGAGACGATATCCAGGAAACTCCTACTTGAGAGTTAAATGGTCAGGTGCAGAATGCAGACAGAACTGATTCCATTACCTTACAGTAAATAGTTAATGGTTATTAATTCCTTGAACCTTGACTCTGTCGCATTCTTGAAGGCAGAGGGATGTTGAAAATGCTTGAATGGGATTTTTTCGAGAAATATTGAAGCTTTTGGAGGATTGTTTTGGGATTTTTCACTATTTCTGCAGTCTGAGGGAGTTTGTCCTCTGAGGCAGATGAGAAGCAAGCTGATAAAATCCCAACCACTTTATATATATATACATACATACATATATATGTATGTATTCAGAAACCACCTTTTATTATTCTGGCTAGGTATCAGAAGATAAAGAAAGGAACATTTCTTAACACATACAATTTAGCCTTGTATTGAATTCCATTCCTATGGTGGAAAAAAAATAGAAAGATTTAAGTAAGATTTCCTGCAATGAAAAAGGGTTAATCATCACAAATATCAAGAGGAAAGCACAGGATGTAAGGAGAAGTAGAATACTAAATCTTCACAATTTTCTAAAGAATATGTTTCTGCTTCAGGTATTTATTAAAAAGCAGGCTTTTCAAAATACTGTGCTGTGGAAAGAAACCTCCAGGAATCTCCTGTGCAAGAGTTATGCTACTTTTTAAGTGGCTTTAAATGTCCTGTTGAGAAAGTGAAGAAGTAGCTGGTAGGTGATATAGAGCTGTCAGTGATCACAAATAGATCCCTCAGTGATATTTGATCCACAAACAAATGTGAGCAAAACCATGGCTTCACATAAGTCAAAAACTGTGCCAAAGAACCACTAGTAAATGTCATTTAAATATGTCTACCAGCAAATTACCCTTGAAATTAATTAGCAATGTTATCATGGCAGTATACTAATACTACAAATCATAATTTGACCATTACCATTGAGTTTGAATAATATTTTGTTAAAGTTGAAATAAATAAGATTCTATTTTATGTCATTATCACTATGAGTAAATGTTCAGGATGCACACAACATAGCAATTAAGAGGATTTAGCTTTAGGGATTCATATACATAAAGGAGCACCCAGATCAAAATATTCTGTAAGCCACAGAATCAAAGGCAATGTGTGGAAAAATTGTTCTCTTCAGACCCAGAAAATTAAGTCTTTGTTCCTAAAATTAGTGCAACTTTCTTTTAGATATTTATTTATTGCATTTAATTCTGTGGACAACTAAAAAATCTAAAAAAAAAAAAAAAAAAAAAAGAAGTAAGGAAGCATCTTCTTTTTAAAATACCTAGGCTTTTCCCTAGTAAGATGTTGATTTACCCCAGAAACTTGAAAAGCTCTCAGGCATATTCTTACTGTTTCACAAAAGAATATTCTCCCTTAATTAGACTTTTCCATACTTAAAATAAGGATGTGCTTAGCTAATTTCAGGAGTATTCTGCAGCTCTCCTTTTGGGACCCATGGTCACTGCCTTAAGAAATTCATTCTCCATATGCCTTGTATGAAGTGAAAATAAAACAATATTTCATTGTCATTTGCCAGTGGCAGAAGACTTCAGGATTGTTATTGAGATCGAATCTTTCCTCTATAACTGGTGTATAACTGGTGTATAACTCTTGTATTTTGTCCACATCTCATTTCCTTTCTTGTCACACATATACAGCTTTAAGTAGATGGTTTATCATCCAGTAAAGCATAATCCCACTTATCCCTCATATGAATTTTCATCTCTATTGTCTAACTTCTGTGTGAGCATACCAAGTTCTTCATTATCTTACTTAAGAGTAATCTGATTTTCTCAGTGGCACTGCAGAAGTAGGCAGGAACTTTGTTTTTTTACTAGATTCATTGAGTTTGACACCATAGCTAGTTCTTGTTTCCTGGAAGGTTGTTGCATCCTTGTTCCTCTCTGACACTCAGGATAATATCCCTTTCCCCCCACCAAATCTAGTTTAAAGCTCTGCTAATAAGTCCAGCTATTAGGATATTATCACAACAAATAAAGTAAAACATACATTCAGATATAAAAAAGCATATTTGCTAGGATTTGAACCCAGAGAGAAATAGTGAACATTAAGGTTTAAGGTATAAATAATTATGGTAACCTACTTCTGAAAAGATAAGGAAAAAGTTAAAAGAAAAATAGAAGTAAAAAGTAATCAACAGGACACACATTTCTGAATTGTAGAAATGAAGCATAAAAATGGCAGTCTGAAAATAGGACTTTGTTGCTCTCTGGTGCCTGAATCAATTAAAATGTGGAAGTAAGGTCACTATGTTCAAGATTGCAGATGATAAAAGGATTAGAAGATGGAACAAGTAAGGTTGAATGACACAAACTAAGTTATATTTTGATTGTTTACATGAACAACATAGCAGATGGCAAAGGCATTTTGTTGTACAGAAAGATGCAAAATAATTAGGCTTGGAGCAAGAAAACAAGCTATACAATATGTGGCAAATGGCCCAATAATTTAGCACACTGATCAGGAAAACAATTTGAAGGTTATTATGGAAAACCATTTTAAGCAGAAACACAAAGCACAGTTGCAGTAAAAAAGGCAAACAAAACATTATTGTGAATGTGTAGATGAATAGACTACAATAAAAGGAAATATTATATTGTTATTGTGCACTTTCTATTAGGCTGTATAGGAACTACATATGCTGCACTGGCTAGCCATCACTGGAAGAAAATGTTTTGGAGTGAAAAAAAGAAAAAGTCAGCAAAATCATAATAAATCTTGAAAAATACACATTTAGAAAAAAACATGTACTTGAGCTCTAAGTTTATAAAGGAATTTATGTGACAGAATTAGATGCAACAATGTTTTTCTCTAATAAATTCCAGATTTTGAGTCCAGAATCTCTGAGGATAGGTCCTTTTCTGCATACAAATCATTTTTTGACACCATGGTACTAGTTAAGGAATAACATCAATAAGTAAGAATTGCATTTACTCTAAGGATAATGTATATAACATAAGGATAATTACTCTAAAAGGATAATGTATTCCAATGTAGTTTCCTAAACCTGGAGTTAAATTTCCTCATCCTAACATGAACGTTGAAACATAGTAACAAACTAGAAATAGATGTACAAAAATGTTATCGTCATTTTATCCACAATTAATGGAAATAATCCAAAGTAAATGGTGTTTAAATAAATGCAAAACTCTAAATATTCCATTCTTGTATTAAAATAATTGTCATATTGAAGATATATTCAAGTTAAATCAGTAGAATCATCAAAATAGTACTTTAGGTATGAGATTAATAAAGACATTAAATAATTTTAGTCACAGACTAGGTTCAACTGAAATTCAGTAAATAATTTTCAATAATTCAGAAAGATAAATTCAGTAATGAAAGTTCAAGTCTAAAGGCAAAAATTCTTTACAAACATGGATTGAGTGTTCAGCTACCATCATTTTTTCTTTACTGCAAGACTTTGAGTCACTATTTTTTGTTTTTCCTTGAAGGTAAAGCATTTGCTTACATTTAAAAGCTACATTTTTCTAATTCCACCTGCATCCTGTTTTAGAATAGGTCTGACAGGAAGATTCAGACTGAGATAAAAACATTCAGTTTTAAGTACTACAGGTACAAAAAAGAAAATATCTATTCACTGCTATTAGCAGGAAATGTTTTAAACTACAAAGAGATTGGACTGCTTTATATAACAAAGAAGGAACTAAGTCTGAAGTTTCATTATCTAGCAGAAGAAAATTAAAAGATAGGGAGGAAAAAAGTCAAATTTTAATAGCTTAAATTGTTGAGTCAATAAGTAGTCAATTACTTTCTTTCTTCACTGCACTACATTTCAACATTATGATTTGTACTATTTTATGTTAATGGCATACCAGCTGATATTGCTTTTGGTTGTGCCAAACTTCATTGAAAATGTGCACAAGGAAAGCAGGAGACTAACCAGCTACTGTTCACTCACTATAAAAAAAACATGAATTATCCTCTTTTTGGCATAATTGGCAGGTGGGACAACAAATTTATTCCCTATCTTTCTATTGCCCCTTCCAACCCCACACCCAACAGTAAAGTCCGTAGCCTGCTTTAGCAATAAAGAGGTATTTATAGAGTGCATGTCCATGTAGGCATTTCACTAAAAGATTTGTAAGAAAAAAGACAATGAAAAAAGATGAGAGTAAACAACAAGAAAATTCTGCCTACAAATACTAAAGCTCTAGTGGTATAGACAATGAAAAAAAGCTTAGAGAAAGTGAGGGATAAGCATTGAAGGATTAGACTCCAGGAAAATGTATCTTACCACAAAAACAAAAGAAACAAAACCAAAAAAGCTTCAACATCCAAAAAGACTGGATGTGCAATTCAGACTATTTTCCTGCTTTAAAGTGAAAAGTATATTGAGTACTATGCTGTTATGTCAGGTATAATTTCAAGACCTACAGAATACTGAATTTATTTGAGTCAAAAGATTTTGTGTTGAAGCACAAGGACACAACATACATAAACAATCCAACTTGCCAAGAGTAGAAGGAAGAAAGGCAAGATCTGGTAAAAGAATCATACAGTGAGTCTTGCAAGTCAAACAAAACTCCCAGTACAAGTAAGTGCAATTTTCAAATTGTTCATATATAGACTGTAAATGGTCAAAGAAGCCTCTACTCTACTTCTATGAAACCTTCATTTTTATGTGATTGGAGCAGAGGAACATTTTTAATGGTTCTTTATTAGTTTGTGTTACAATAGAGGAAGAACAATTTCCTATCTGTGTTTTTCTAGTATCCTTTGCCTAAGAGATCAAGCGTAATGGTAAAGACTGAAGAATAATAAAGCATAATCATATTAACCTCCCCACCAAAAGAACCTACAAGGCTGCAATTTATACTGCATAGACATTGTTGCTTGTGAACTAGGAATGCAGGTTACTTTTAAAATAATAGAGGAATAAAATGAAGCTATCCCATTTGTCCACATGGTGTTTCTATCTTCCAAAACTAAAAAAAGGCAGTAAGAAGAACTGACAGAAGAAATTCCAGCCCTCTGACCTGTTTCTGCATCAAGAACAAGAAACACTAAAGATCCTGCTACCATTCCAATAATCACTGCATTATTCCCATTTCTTTTATTTGTTTATCCATTAGTGAGGATAATACTTGATGTTATAAGATTGTAGATCTGGAGAGGAAAGTTATTTTTTTCTTGACTCTATTTAATCATCCAATTTCTCAATAATTTGGTTATATCATCCAAATGTGGCTCTTCAGTGCAATTCTGTTTTACATGTTTTTGTAAATTTTGAAATCCACCTGCACAGCTGGAACATTTTTGGCCTAAATGTGTGTAAAATGCATTCAGGATATATTGTGTCATAAAAATAATTAAACCATGTTCTCTTTGGAAAAAGTCTGCTTATTACTGAATATTGTTGTATTTTAGAATTTTAGAATTCCCATTAAAATGTCATTAACTTTCTCATCTGTAAGGAGGACATCCTTTTCAATTTAAAATATTTTCACCTCAAATAATTAAAATGTCAACATTAAAACTACTTTCAAGTTTTCTCTGGTGAGATTTTTTGAATGATAATGATCATGCAGTGGGATTTGAAAGGCAATGGGACTTTTAGTGGGAAAGTTTGGGCCAGCTTGTAGGGACTTCCATTAGTTGTCTATATAAACATATGTAGCCTATTGCTCAGTAGGCATTCTGTTTACTTGTCTGAAAAGGATCCTTACTCTCATGTTTAGCTAAAGATTAACCTGCACTTGGATTTACTAAAGACTTCAAAAACTTTGCCATATATATCACAAGATTTTACCTGTAGACAACATTTTACATTCATATATTTTGCTCTGATAACACAAATGCAAGACTCCAGATGCATGCATTAATCACAGAATCACAGAATATTCTGAGTTAAAAGGGACCCACAAGATCATTCAACTCCTAAGTGAATGGCCCATACAGGGATCAAACCAACAACCTTGGCATTATTAGCACCCAGCTCTAAACAACTGATCTAGTCTCAGTGTCAATAAATATGACTGAAACAATAAATGCAAAGGAGTTAATATCTTTTCTTTAGTTCAACAAGGAGAAAGGGAAGAAAAATTATTATAATAAACTAGCCTCTAAGCCAAATTATTGTTCATATTATTTGAAAACAATTTGTAATCCAGACTTATTATTGCATGTTTTTCAAGCTAATATATCATTCCAGTTTGTTAGGTTCCTTTAATGTTTTGCATCCTTTGTTTTCAAGTCTGCTAAGGTAAAAAATTTAAAATTTATGCCTACTGTTCCTCACATCCAGACTCCTGAGTTTAATAAAACATATGAGTCTTGTAATATGTCATCAGTGTAAAGCAGTTTTTCATTAGGACAAGATGCTCCATGCCAAAGTAAATTTTTCAGTCATAAAATTAAAAAAAAAACATTAAAATTCATGAAGTGCTGAACCATGGACATTTAGTAGTTAGACTTACTGTAAATTATTGTGATGCTTAGAACCTATAGCAACTGTCTACATAATCAATGCAGGAGCTTGTGCTTATGACGGATTGAGAGAGTGGAAAGAATTAGTTGAGGACAGACTACCTCATCATTAAATTTAGCAAAAATTGTTCAACCTTAGAAGCATACAACAGGGTTTTTACTTTTAATTAAGTTTTAACTGCTGTTTATGCAAATTCTCTTCTAAATCAGTATCAAACATGTCCTAAAGCTATTCATACATATAGCTAATTCATTCTGTGCTTGACAATCCTGCAGTTGAAGCAATGTCAGCAAAATAGCTGATTATATTAGATGTGGTTGAGGCTCATTTGCAATTTCTGATTAAAGTGCTTTTATTGTACTAGATTGTAATGCTAATCAGAATTAGCTAGGTACTGAAACATGGCCACAACTGATCACAGAATGAGTTTTAAGAAGATCAGACAGAAAACTATACATGGGACCAACCTGCAGTGTGTTTATTAAGGCTAGCAACTGAGCAAAACAAACTACCATTCACAGACATTTTAATTTTGAGATTTTATTTTATATGACTCAGAGGTAGAGGTTCAAAGGCATGACTTTGTGTTTTAATTAAAATTATACAAGGCTCCAAGGTAAACATTTGTACTTTACGCCTAAACAAAGGGACTTTACTCTGTGTTCAAATATAAAGCAGGATCAGTACCCTGCATAATATTTTCCTTTTCTCCCATACCAAAATAATTGCATATGAAGGTTTCAACATTCACAAACTCACCATTCAGCTCAAACTCTGAGTAGCAGATAATGCTAAGACAACTAGATGAACGTGCTTCAGGCCACTTTTTGCTAGGCAAAAAAGTAACAATGCTCTTAGTCATTTTGCAAATAAGGATATAAAATAACTCCCTACAGTCAGGAATAGCTTTATTTAAGCAAATCATTGCCTTATTCTTTTTTACTCAGTACTGATGATAGAGACAGTTGTGAAGATTTGGAAAAAACCCTTCATCTTAGCATTCAAAGCTTTGGGCTTCCTATGGGGTAATTTAGAAACATCCAAGCAGAATGATACAAGGTACCTTGCCACATGAGAGTACCTGGTATTTGTCACAGCGTGGTGAAACACTGGGGCCAGTGGAGTCAAAGTAGCCTTGGCTAACTTCAGAGCAGGGGGCAGTGCAGCCAGCCCAGCCCCTGGCACTTTGGCAGGGCAGGAAGGAGTCCTGCATATCCCGGGAGGCAGTGGCTCCTGCTGTCTCAGGGAGCAATTTCAGCATCTCCCACCGGCAGGGAGAAAGAGCACCTGAGCTCCTCATCAGTCTTTCTTCTGCCTTGCAAGGATGTCAGGGCACATGAGAGGTGTATGACTGGTCCTAGGTTCATGGAAGTTCAGAGGGAAATCTCTTATCTCGTGGGTGAGACACTGCCTCTTAGGAGCCTGACGCAGAACCCATCTCCAAAGAAAACACCTTGGAGTTCAGAGGAAAAACCTGATCTTCATAAATCTGCAGTTCTTGTCTCAGGCTGCACTGTAATGCAAATACCTGGTTTCCAGAAAATGTATTTTCTCTCTTTCTTTTTCTTATAGCTTTCTGTACTTTTGCTTATAACCTTAGGATCATGAAGGAAAAATAAAAAGCTGTCTGTGGCTTGGCAAAAATAATGATACAATAAAAACTGTTCAATCTGTGCCAAAACCTTAATGCTAATTAAGCTGTTTAATTAGACTGTCTCTAATTAGTGGTATTCTCTTTGCAAACAAAAATGGTGGTGGTCAAATACAAATTCACTAATTACACACTGAAAATTATGAAACTTCATGCCTCATTCTGTCTGTTGACTCACCTTTGAAATGATATTTTTCAAAAATATGTTTTTTGAAGCTATTGCGATTTTGATTTCAGCTGTCACAATAATTTCATGGAGTTCCCTACTATTCTTTTCCATGTATAATTCCTGTAAAACACTGAATCAAGAGATTACAATTCATCAAAACCCAATTGTTTTTCCCCAGTAGGTTTTGGATTCAGTCTCAAAGAAATAGCTTTTCTTACTTAGTCAAAAATAATTTATAAAACCTTAGGTTAAACAAGGTGACCTCCAGAACACTCATCATTTAGAAGGACTGTTGCAACTGAAGATGTTACTTTGATGGTCTCTACCAACTGTTTCTAAAATTCTGATTAAAATAAACCTGAAGAATTTATTTTCAGAATGACAATAACTTTTACAAACTTCCAGGAGCAAAGTAGCATGCTATTTATCAGTCAAATGTAGGAGTTGACATTCTTTTCCATTAGCTTCTGATTAACTTGAAATATTACAGTGAAAAATCAGTAGACAACTTATGAAAGATATTTCATCTGCTCTTAGATAAAAGAGATTAATGAAATTTACTTAAACTACCTTATTCTGGCTTTCACTCAATCACCATGCTAAGGTGATCACAAACTCCAAGTCCATGGGACATCCATGCAAGGCCGACCTTGGGAAAATAATATCTTTCCTTGCTATTCCAGGTAAGTGAAGTGCACTCTGCTTGCTGCACCATGGGGCTGTGGGACTGTTTAGAGCAGTATAGATACTGCCATCACTCCACATTGCCTTGTCTCTATTTCAGAAATTTGGCTGCCCCTAACACTTTCAAATGTAAAATTTAAATAAGGAACAACTTATGATACCGGTTTTAGATATGAAGATACATTTGCCAATAACCTGGGATGAGAAAAAATGAAGAACCCAATAATCAGCCAAGACTGAAATCCGCACCATAAGCAGTAAACTTCTGCCCATGTTAACAGAGGCAACAAAATTATTTCTTCCAACTTCTTTCTTCATTCATGACTTCTGTCTTAATATGATATCTAACCTCAAATGTTCAACAAAATTCTGAGCTCTCTTATATATAGTAAGTATTGCAAACTTTCTGATTCCTGCTAAAGTGAGGATTTACAGCACTCTGTGCATGATGCCCTGGAGGCCCCTAAAACCATTATAAATGGCCTTGGAGGAGAATCAATTGGACTTCCAGATCAGAAATTTCCTGCAGAAAGCTTAAAAATAAATGGAATAGGGACACTTGGGAAAAAACCCTCTCATTTTCTAACAAAAATAACAAGCACATCATTGGCTGTGCCTCATGCTCAGTGGATTTTGAAAAGGTGGCAAACATAGTACCTCCAAAGCTAATGCTTATTTCAGTAATAATATACCCAGGCCTCATATAGATTAATATTGATACTGCTATTCAGTGTAAAGCAACTCTATTTTCAGGATAGTTATAATAGTTCAACTCTTTATAGAAGCAGGCATTGCAAACTGTAGCATCATTCACTTGAAATGGGGTAAAGGTAGACAGAGAGATATTCCTTGGTGCTGCTGGATGAAGATGAGAGAAAGCCAAAAACTCTAACAAATGTGTTCTAGAAGAAAATGGAAGTAAAAAAAGAGGGAAAAAAGGTATTATCCAAGTAACTATCAAATATGTACTGGTTAGAGAATATTTGGAAATTAAATCAGTGGAAAAGGCTTCTTTAGTCAATTTTTCAGGGAAATCACTTCATTTTTTAAAAAAAAATATAAGAAAATTTTTAGAGATAGAAATAGAAATTTCTGTTCCCAGCCCCAAAGAATCCAGCAGCCCAAATTCTAATCAGCCATCCAGGACTAAATTATAAGTTCCTGAGCAAAACATTAGCAATAATTTTTTTCTTCCAGAATCTCTTTGTCTGGAGGAATAAAAAAAAAAATAATAGAAGTCAGGAAAATCAGTACAAGCCTGTGAACATTTTGTACTGCTGCTTTTTCACATTCCAGCTGTTTGTTTGTACTTTTTCTAAAACTTCCCGGTGTTAGTTGAAAGAAACTATTTACTGAATTATTTGCCTTCCACCTTTTCACTTTTCTCTTTGTTTTTATTGGTTCTTTAGATTGTAAGTATCATTCCCGTAAGGAAGTCAGTACACATCCCTGGGTTTATTTGAAAATATTGTTAAGAGTGTAATAAAATTTACATTTAAAACATGGAACTATGAGAAGTAGCTCTATGTAGCTCCAAGTGTAGAGGGTTCTTTTAAAGCTCAACCTTACGTGTTACAAAGTTGTCTTGTCCACACTGGAATAGTACAAGCCACTTTATAGCTTTTAAAGAAATTATTCTTACCTTGCATTACTTTTTAGCTAGCCTTTTGGGGAGATATTCCTTGTTGTGATTGACCCTCTGCTAAGGGTTGGAGTATATCAACTATTTTCCATCTCCCCTATTCACATACTTTCCATTTCCCTCTGCAGCTCAAAGAAAGTCTATAATGTCTGTCAGTTGCTTGGCATTATGTTACTTTCTGCTCATCTGAATCAAGAACATCCTGTGACTAAACATATAATTTGAATTATGCATCTTTTATTCTGTAAAAGATTATTTCTGCATACCAAATTCCTTCTGTACAAAATGTCTTTCTGTTGTCCTTTCTGATAAACTGTGATTTATACAATCTCAAAAGGACATAGTTAATCTGATGGAGAAATAACATCACATGGAATAGAAGCCCAGGCATTGAGCGGAATTAAAGTCAACTGTTTACATATTTCACTCCAGAAAAAATAGCTATGTGAAGCTTAAGACTGTACAGAAGTGTCAGGCTGTACAGATGGCAAAAAAGTATCCTTTAATGCATTGTAACTGGCTTTGTCTTTCTCAGGGTGCAAAGTAACCTTGCAGCTCCTCCACATTTTAATGACATTTCAGAAAGCATTCGTGAATCATTTGCTTCAGTAAAACTGAAGAAAGGCTGATTTTTCAGGAGAGACTGAAACTGATGACTAATTTGAAACTTAGCACATAAGAATATATCTACAAGGGTTGTTAAATTGTTGGGCTGGAATTTAAAGAATGTTTAGAATAGAAAAAAAAAGCTCATAAAATAATTTCATTTCTGTCCTAAATGCATATGCCTGGTGTCCAGAAGCCATTTTGCTCATATACTATCAAACCAGCAGTTCTTGACAGCAGAACAGACTGAAAGTATCCATGGCAATGGGACAGCGCTCCCTATGACAGATGTTTTGCCATGGCTTAGATATTTCTTCCTTATATTCCTTCCCTTCATCTCAGATTCATATTGAGAATGCTCCCATACTCTGCCATTACCCTTTGCCATAAACTGAAAACAAGCATTTTCTTAGCACAAGATAATGGCAGGCAGCAGGCAACACAATCTCTCAATGCTTTCAGTAGACCTTCAGCTTTTTTCAATTTCCCTGCTTAGAGCAATAAGGAGATGACACAAACACAATAACACACATAAACTGCCAAATTTCCAACTGATAGAAGACTATCTTTACAAGAAGATTGTGGCCAGTGCCACACTCCTATCTTCTGTTCTTTGAGACTTGCCTAATTATATTAGATGTTGAAATGGTGTTCAATAATTTTCAGAACTGGAGAAATTAAAAATTAAACACCAAACCAATTAAAAAGATATCCTTCTCCTTATAGACTCAGCTTTCTGGAAAAGCTGAACAAGATCTTTATTCCTGTCATAAGGATTTTGTGCTCTTGCAGAGGCACAGTTTGTTTTACAGATCAGAATGAATATTAGTATCTGAACATTACAGTGTTTACAACAATATTATGCTTCTGGTCTGATCGGGACATAAACATAAAAAGAAAATTTAAATAGTATATATAAATATACATTTGAGATTGAAATACAATTGCTTATTTTTTTAAGGCTATCACTGAGGGAACAAAGTCCCAACTTTATAAGCCAACACATTTTCATTGTCGCATTTCTCAAATCTCATGTATTGCAATGGAGAGGCACAGAGCCAGGATTTGCATGAGCTTCTATAGTATTTCAAGGACATTTTTAATGTTCTAGAAGCTGCACGGGACCATAAAGACCCTTTATATGATCTCCTGCATTTAAATGAGGGCATCATTTGTCTGGAAACACTTACAAAGATATTAATATAAAAGAGCTATTATGGCAGATCAAACGAATCTTACAGTACTCTGAACATTATAGGAAAAACATTAGTGGGCTATTTTCTGGTCAGAAAGTAGCAAATGGAGCTACTCTGGATTTAGATTGCTGAGCCAAGAGCAGAAATTAGCTGCACAATGATGAAGTGATTAATATATTCAGTTCTAACGTGTTGAACAAAAGCTCTAGAAACATGAGCAATAATAATAATTACAGAACACACAAGCCATTTCCAAAATAAACCTGGTACAATGCAATCTGACATAATAGTGACATGATAATCAAGAGAATAGTGCAAAATACTACAATGCCTGATTTATAAGCCCTTCAATAGTGCTTCAACAAAAAAAAAATTATAATGAAAATAGAAAAATTTATTATACTAACTAGGCCTTGCTAAATAATTTTGTTAAAAGTGGGGGGAATTAAAAAAAATAAAAATAAAAAACCAGTAGAATAAAGATAAACTTTCCAAATATCAGAAACAAATTTTCAGCATTTCAAAATTCCTAAGCAATTTACCTAACATGTAGTGTGTATAATTATTCTTCTAAATTTCATACAGCACACCAATGTAAAGATTACATAAAATAACTCTTGGACAGATTAATTTAATTGTATTTTTTCTTAAATAATGGTCTGTGCAATCCAACTCAAAACATAGGCAAAACCACCCTGCTCTGTATAACCTACAATATTTTCAAGAATAATAAAGCAAGTGTGTTTGGTTTCCTGCCTGGCTTTCAAAAATGGTTTGGCTTAGAGGCTTGTTCCAGGAATATAAAATTTAAGCAGAAAATAACATTTTTACTCTCTTTTCCTTCTCAGTAAGGAAGGAGCTTATTCCCATCAGTAGTTATATAGAACTGGAATGTGATTTAACTTTGCCACTCTAATTTTTCTGTGCCCAAGGTTATATTTTTGAAAAGCAGCAGTAGTTTTAGCTATTTCACAAAAACTGCAGCAATTTCAGTAGCTATTTTGTTTAGAAGCAGAAGACAGGTTTGGGTTTCTTTTTTACTACAGTCAGATATGTAGGATATAGGAAACTGGAAAACACCTAGAATTTGCCTGAAAATGAACTATTCACATAGCTGTAGTCACAGCTGCCAGTCCTTGATTCACTCACAATCAGAATTTTAAAATCTGTGATCTTTTCTATCAACCTCTTTCCGTAGCTCATAAAGTGACTTTGTTTCCATAGTTATGTTAAGACCACTTCATACCCTAAAGTATTAAAGGAATACCAATATGCTGCATTTCTGCCCATGATGTTTTTGTGCTTTCCAGCTGGTCTGTCTTCAGCTAGATTTGGCTGTGCACATTAACTCATCTTTTCTCCCCAGCAAGTGATTTGTCTTTGAGAGCAGCCACTGCCTGCTTTTCCAGGCTCACTGCATGACTTCTGCAATCGGTTTTAACTTGATCCCAACTCTGACACAGAAGTCAAAACACCAAGATTAAAAGTTGAGTATCAGATCCTCTACCTGTAAGAGACTTACTGTGAAACATGGGGAGCATCTTATGTGAGAGTGCCAAATAATGAAACAGAAGGATTTTGTGTGGCACCTTGAACAATATCCCATATTCCCTTCCCATGTCTCCCTTTTCCCAGTGGTGTAAGATCGTGCAGGCTGACGTTTCCGTTTTGCCTTCCTTAAAAATGTCCAGGTTGAGTTGAGGTGTATCAGTGAATCATTGCAAAGTCTTGTGCCTTTGTTCTTTGATCTTGAGCATAGTTGAAGCTGGAGCAGAAAATCAACCTCATTTGCCCCAACTTGGAAAAATCTGTTAGAAGACAGTATAATTTATTTTAGTTAATAATTTTAACACTATCACTGTAAATTATTTAAAGATTTCCATTGCCTTGCTTTGGAAGGGTATTCTGTGAAACTGCAGTTTTAAATAATTATCAATTCTGTCATTAATGCCTTCACCCTATTTGGCAAAATTTCTTAAATAAGTCTCAGAAAACTAATTTCCCAAGCAAATAAAATATGTCCTTTTCTCAGATTCTTGGTTCAATTTTGCTACAAAGTTTTCTGTATGTAATTTATTTTACACTGCGTTTTCCAAGTGTCTCAAAGCCACTGGATGAGAAGATATAATGTCAGGTGACTGTTTTAAATTTAGGTTTTATGCAAGAATATACATAATGTTATGCAATTCATTTACTGAATATCATAAAAGCACTGGCCAACAAAGTTGATATAATTTTTTGCCTTTAGTTACAATTTTCATGTAGCAATGTCACTTTAATACAATATTTTGAATTGTTATGTGGCTGTAAATTGGTTTGGTTTTTTTTATCTATACCTCACTATCTTCTCTGTAATTGAGCTGATTTTTTGCAAAAATTGCTGTAATGAACAATTTGATCTCTTTTTTCCATCACCTCTCAAGAAGATCAGTTCTCTTTTTCAAATGATGAAGAATACGAGGATAGTTTGTACAATTACACTTAAAAATGTGATATGTTTTCATGTTATTTTGGATCCAGTAAATGACAAGGCTTACAGAATTTGTCAAAATCAATTTAAACTATTAACAGTACTTAGACTACATCAAGATTTATTTCTTAAACATATTTCCTCAGGAAAACAATTCAAATGCTAAAGGATAGTGTATTAACTTTGATTAGTTATTCAAATCAGTTCATACAGTTTTAAAATTAAGCTTAGCGTAGCAACTAAAATTACCAACAAATTAATAAGTTCTTCCTAGTTCTACTGTTCATCTTATTCTGAATAAGACATTCTATAAAGTTTCAACCATGTTTGCAACTGATGATCTGGTGACAAATCTCAGCAGCAATAGAAAGTGAAACCTACTTAGTTAGATACAAACAAATGAACCAAATCCACGTAATCTAGGAGCCTTGAATGAGCTGAAATGTTGCCAACTTTCAGTCATGCATTGCTTTGTTATTCAAATTCCCCAAGTGAGCCTATTCACTTGTGATTTCTAATATGCTTTCACATCAGGGTGATTTTCCATTACATCATTTCTCTAATAATACATGTTCATAGCTGCAGGTTAGTATTAAAGAAAGAAATTGACCTGAGGAGATCTGAGTTAAGTATTCTGCCCAGTAGCCTCATAGAAATCACGAATGAGGCATAGCTGCATGTTCTGACTAAAGTAATTTCTTTTTAATGGGTTTTATACTGAATTATTTTCTTACTAGTTGCAAAGTTTTATATAGCCAGTGTATAGCCTATGTCCTAAGGCTGAAAGATTATGAATAAATCTAACTAATATAACTATAGTTCACACAATAGCACTTAGGCTGATATCAAGAAATTATTTCCTAAAACAGAANATATTTATAATTATAAAGAATATACCTAGATTGTAGTGCTACATTGCAACACTTGAATAAAGGAAAATGTTTGCCTGACTAAATTTCCTACCCTTCTTTCCCATCACTTCTATTTGCAGCTCACTGCATTTATTCTTATTAAAATGGAATTAATACATGCATATATAACTCTTTTCATTATTATTTTAATTCATGTTCTAATATTTTTAAAATTCCATAATTTGTGAAGGGGAGTTATCATTTAAAACTCTAGTAGAGTGCTGTAAATACAGGGAGAACAATGTATCACTAAAATTCCTTATTGGAAAATTCCAAGCACACAGGAAGAAAAATATGTCACTGCATGATTAATTTTATATTGCACACAGCTCAAGCTTAGATACTGAGCTTGATAATTCCTAACATCTGAACATTATTTTATTGCACTCGTTTTATCTGTAATTTTTAAATAATCAATTGCTAAACACTTTTTCTGCTTTGTTCCCTTTCATTTGAGTCATGCAACATGCCCTTTTTTTTCTTTTTGAAAAACTTATAGGCAGTGTTCCTACTGCTACAAGTGAAATGCATAAGGAGTTTGCAGTGGCTTTTTGCCTTCCTGTTTCCCAAAAGTGAAAAGAAAATTGAAGATTAAGTCTGTGTGTGAAGGACTCAAGTTTTTCTAACAGCACTGGACCCTCTGCTTTTGTTAAACAGGGTACAGCCAGGGAGTAGAGAGGAAAGCAGCCTTTGCATCATTTCCTCAGAGAGCACATGTTGAAGTGGAAAACAAAGGTACAGATGAGAAAAAAAGGATCCATCCTACTAAGTTATAATGAGCAAAGAAAGATTAAGCAAGTAGAGAAAGTTGCACAACTCAATCACAATGTATTTTGGTTTTGGCCAAATTTTAGGGGTGTCAGAGTTCATTCACTTGCAGTGAACATGATTATCTTTAAAATGGCCAGAGAGGAAGGTGTCTCACCTCCTAAACTGCCTGGTTCCAGTGTTCCACTTATCTCACAATGATAATGATTATTTTTGTGCTAGGCCAAACTACATCACCATTAATATGTTTAATTTTCTCTATTTGTAAACAAATGTAAGAAATAAGGATTAAAAAGCAAAGACAGAAAAACTGCATTCACAATGACTCAGGTTTGCAAACTTAACTCTGTATGCTCATCATTTCTCTCTGGTCAATTTATCTATATGTGCTAAGAAAACTCTGAAGTTGGTCTATATTCCTTCATCATTTGGTCATACTCCCAGCCTTCCCTGAATATTGCTTGTGGAGCATCACCACCTCTGAATTAACAGCTGTAGACATATCTCCTGGCCTTTTATCAAAAGCAGCATCCATGAGTGTTATAGCATTCCACAGTGCTCAAAACCAGATCCTGCTTACCTCATGACAGCTTTTACATTATGCTTACCACCAGTGAATAAGCACCAATAAGAAAACCATTTCAGAGGGTGTTACGTGGAAAGATCGCATAATTTTACATTTACAAAAAAACCCCCACATTTATTCAAGATACATATCATTTATGTATGATAATGGTTTGCTGTGCCACATCCTCCTTTACAGTTTAATTCTATAAAAGACTTTTGTGCCCGTATTTACTTATTAATATAATGTACCATTATTATTACTTAAACTATAAGATGCCTGCTGGTAAATTTTCTCCTTCCAGTACAAGGCATTGAAAGTTTAAAAAGAGACAGTAAGATTTAATATATCCCAGTAATTAATCATAAACCAAACCAGCTGGTTTTCAGTGTATACAATAATGGGGAAAAACGCAGCTAGCATATTCACATATGAAATGTAATTTCATGCTGAAAATAGGAATTCGGATACTAATGAGTGAAGCTGGAATTTTAAAAACATCAATTTATTATCAGATGAAGCCAAGAGAAATGCAAAATATATTTTAGGATTTCCATACTCCATTCATCAGTGTTTATTACTTGTCATTACTTGGCAAAATAGCAGTTCACACTGGAAGCAGGAGCTGTTACAAGCTTAGACTGATAGTCAGCATCTGCAGATGCTCTTTCAGAGTTATTTATTTTTCATTTATCCATCTGTTTTCCAGTCACTAACACATACCAATTACTATTTATGTATTGATTTTAAATCCTTAGGAAACCTATATTCACAGATTCATAGAATGGCCTGGTTTGGAAGGGAGAAGATCATCTAGTTCCAAACCCCCTGCCATGGGCAGGGACATCTTCTATTTACCAGGTTATTAAAGCCACCTCCAACCTGGCCTTCAGCACTTCCAGGGATGGGGCATCCAGACGTCCTCTGGGTAGCCTGTGCCAGGGTCTCAAACTCTTGCCAGTAAAGAATTTCTTCCTAATTCTAAATTGCCTAGCCCTGCAAAAAATCAGGATTTTTTCAAATAAAAATAAAATACATAAGCTTTCTGGTTTGGCATAGAATCATAGAATGGCTAGGGCTGGAAAGACCTCAAAGATAATCTATTTCCACCCCTCTCCCCAGCCCGCCACAAGCAGGGATGCCACCCACTTGATCACGTTATTCAGAGCCCCATCCAGCCTGGCCTTGAGCATCTCCAAGGATGGAGAGTCCATAAGCTTCCATGGACATGTCCCTGGTTTTTCTCTCTGAGAAATGGGGTTCCAAGTTCATACCAACATATGGTGACGCGGCTCTGCCTCCTTCCACTCCGGCCCAGCTAGCCTTAGGCTGCCGCCATCAAGAGTGGGCCGCCCTAGGGATGCCCAGAACCCCAGGTGCGGCTAGGGCTCCCTGCCCTCTTTGCAGCTTCCAGCGTCCGGGAGAAAGTAAAGGATCCGGAGGAGGCCTTCTTAGGTTCCAGGGAGCAGGTTTATTGAGGAGGAGTGGGGAAGAGGACTAAACAGTAGGGAAGGGAACCCAAAAAGGCAACGAGAAGGGGTGCGCAGCAACTTAAATAGGGGCCCTCCCCCAGGGGAGGGTACAAAGCACAAACCAATCAGGGAAAGCGATGGGCGTTACATGGGGAGGGGTCAGGGGTACACGAAACCAATGGGGTACAGTGAGGGTGGGGATACATACAGTTCAGCAAATCAGTAACCAAACAGGGACAACTGACACAGAAACCTCTGGAAGAAGAGGAGGAGCTGGGGAGGATTGACAACCGGAGGGGCTGGGTTTGGGGTGAGGGACAGGGAAGATTCTGGATCAAGGGGAGGAGTTTAGGGTAACGGACAACAGCAAAGGCGGGAAGGGGAGAAACCATTTTACATTAACAAGGGGGTACAACTTGGGGCAAACCATAATAACAACAACTTATTTTAACCAAACAATATTAAAATAAAACATCCGCCGCAACAATATGGGAATCTCATTAAATTCATTTTCATTTCAAGTAACTTGTATCAGCTGTTTAAAGTTACAGCTTCCCCTCACTCCTCCCTTGTCATCACACAGAAGGTTTAAATGAATACAAAGCAATAAAAATTCTTCTGCAGACTAGGCAATTCATAGGGACAATTTCAAACTCACATTTTTTAAACAAACTCTGCCCAAAACAGTAGTGCAATGGACTAAAGCGCAAGGGAGGAAAATACACCCAAGGAATCACTAAGTGTACCCAGACTCCCCCTGAATTAATGACAAGATAAATAACTGAACAGATTTAATGAAGCACAAGAAGGAGAGGAACATTTAGGAGCTTTGTCAAGTTGGATAGTTTAAAACAATTCTTGGAAAAATCTTTTTCTACCTCTGTTTATACCCACTCATGAAGGTGCTAATAAACATCATCCTACTTTGATACATCATCTCCTACTTTGATAGAAGTGCTGCTAGAGGCAGGATGGCAAAAAAATATTTTTTCCCTGTAGATCTATATATTTTTAAAATTCAATATATTCAAAAAGCAAGCCCTTTGCTAGTTTTGTGAGAAACAAGTATCTGTGAACTATTGTGTTCCTATACAAGACCCTTTCCTAAAGGAAAAGTCACTTTATCAAGTTTTCTCCTAAACTGGTGAGAGATATCAAGTGTCAGTAATGAGCAAGTTAGAATAAACTCAGAATAAAGCTAAACACAGTCACTCTTGTCCTTTGTTGTCAAATGAAATTCACTGTCTACCAAACTGCAGCTACAAGATAAGACACTTTAATTTAAAAAAAACCACAGTTTACTGGGACTTTTCCTTCACTTTGGAATTCAAGTGACTTCTATTAAAATTTAAGAAGTAGTGTTAGATAGAAAAAACTGGTCCTATTAAACAAAATTTGAAATTAGCATAACAGGTTAAATATCTTCAATCAATTGCTGCTGGTTTTGTCAGCTGATTTCTTTCCCTCCTGAATTTCAGAGCATCTTTTAGAGTGAATTGCTTGAAGGGCTCTGAAAGCTGTGTGTGGAAACAGAGGAAACCCAGCAGCCAGGTTTAACAGGTTAATTATTTGAAATTTTTTTGAGATTTCATTTGGAGTTGGAGTAAGCCCTGATCTAACTTCTGCAAAAGCCGATTAATTTAGAACACTTGAAAACACCATAAACCACATCTAAAAAGCAATTTGAAATGGGTTTGGTCAGGGAGTTTCAAAACCTAATTCATTCTCCTTTCTTTGTCCACCAACCCAGCTGGCAGTTTCATTACTATCCCTGTAGGAAAACTCACCATCTCTTTGCTGTTGCAAATGACTGTTAGGATAATTAAGATTACTGTGTTTCATAAGATATGCTCATGGTCAGAAGCCTCTTTCGTACATTTTTCCATTAAATAGTAAGGTTTGTGGAAAGATTTCCTTTTAAAAAATCAAGTAAAAAAATCCCAGCTGGAAAGTTTTAATCTTTCCATGTTGCTTTTTAACCTTCAGGTTTTGCAGAAATGAAGCAACCAAAAAATTGGTGTTGCTAATGCTAAGTGCTGATCATCAGACTCATCAAGGATTTTTTCATATTCACTTGCAAATAGTTCCATGCAGCTTTAACCGCTGGTATGCATATAGCAATGCTTACAGGGAAAGCAGCAGAAAATAGAGATGAACAACTATATCCTTCAAGTTCTTTTGCAGATGTAACTTACATCTGTGTCAGAAACCATCTTAAAATCCAGCAGAGAGAATACTGGCAGAAGGGTTGAATTTAAAAATTTTCAGCAGTTTGCTGTTAAAAAATCTACATGTACAAATATCTAAGTCAGTTCAGCTGTGAAATCCATGGGTTTATCAATGGATTCACAAATCAATATGTAGTTTGTCTTTTACATCAGATTGACAAGTTTCTAACAGCAGTTGTTAAAAGCTAATTGTTGTTGAAGTTTGCTGAAATTTGAAATGCCATCAATAGTCATTCTGAATTCAATTTTGGATAATTGTTAATCCTGCCCATGTTTTATATTGCAGTAGATATTGAAAAGGACATCACCAGACAACAGATGAAGTACAGAGCAAATTCGAGAGAGAGACGCAAGGAATGACACTGGAAGTAAACTGTTTAGAAAAGGAAGATGCCTGCCTTCCAGCTCTAGTGAGACAGATTAAATAAGAATGAGGATGCATTGCAACTGCCTGCACTCCCATTGCACATCCTAATCAGGAAGGATAGCACACTTTGTCATGGCGCTCAGTTCCATCAGTCAGCATCAATCCAATGCTGGAAAGGACTTAAGCCAACAAGCACTGTCCCTCTCTATCCTACATACAGGATGAGCATTCATCAATATTTGCATAAAATTCCTCAACTATGAAAACATAATATTTGCTTTCTAAAAGAGTCCTTATTAATCTCATTCACTTATCTATTCTTGATATTCTCGAAATTTTAAAAAAAATTTAGAAGTTATAAACGTGGCAGATATGGTTTTGCTTGCTAAAAGCACTGAAAATGGCATTTAAGCATAGTCATGCCTATATTACACAGACTTATCTTTGAGGAACATCCATGTCAGTGTGAATATTTACACACATAACAGTGAATACTTTTCCTCTACATGTCTTTTTGCAGAGAGAATTTCTATAACCATGTGATTTAGTAAACTAGAATTTCCTTTTAAAATATACATTATCTACAATTGAGTAATACTGGGATAACAGACAAAAACTAATATGTTAATGATTATTCTACCAAGGAGCATATGATCACTATGTCCATTTCTTTAGCATAGAAGTTAATCACTGAGTATAAATTGTACAGGATTTAGGGTTTTCTAATGTCTTTTTAAAAGTCAAAGATCTCAACATTCTGTCCTTTATCTAAGGGAATAAAATTTATTGGCGTGATACTTAGAAGTCTTTTTTTATTTGTTTTATGAATTATTTAATGTTGCAAATAAATCTTATTATTTTGATTGTAACAGAAGAAATTGGAAGGCAAGACATACTTCCTCATTAGCCTTTAGCCAAAAGCAAAAGGCTTTTCCAAATATTTTTTAAATATGGCAAATGTCATATGGCTGCCCATTGACAATGATTTCCAGAATAATTCTTCCAATTGGGATTGACAATGTTGAGTTGGAAGGACAGTAGAAGAACAAACTATAACACCCCAAAACAAAACAAAGACATCTAAAGCTATGTGGGTGACTGAAATAATAAGATTATAAACATTTTTGTATACAAATTTAGATCCTAGGTTTAGTCCTGTTCTCCTTCAAATATAATTCTGACAACATGCTGGCTATTACCAGGACCTACCTGATATTTCCAACAGGAATTTTTATGAGACAATGACATTTTGGCAATAAAGTACAAGTTGAAATACTCACAGATGTAACCAGGTATTATAATTACACGGAGTTTGCATATTAATTGCAACACATACTTTGATGTAATTATATACATATATATATATATATGCAGTCATACAAAGCAAAAAATATAATCACATTCACAAAGTAAAAGCAAAAACCTATTTTGTATTCAATATTTACTGCTACACCTTATGCTTTTAAAAAAAATTTTGTAAAGTTTTTAAAATAGAGAGTAATGCCACAGATAATTTTTCTTGCTTCACATCCTCTTTATATGAATGCAAAGCAAAACATGCATTTAAAAAATTCTTCTTTTTTTGCATAAATTATCAGTTTCCAAAATTGAAACTGAAAAATTCTTGCTTTTTCTTGTTATGTAGATGTGAAATGACACCATATGAGACAGATAGAAAGCATTGCTACATGACACAATGAGGCAGATATTCACTAGTTACTTGTGCCTAAATGGACATGATAGCAGGCACAGATGAGGTTCTTATTGCGTGTAATAAACCCTAATTTGCTTAGACACATAAGCAATCTGCATTTGTGATTTAGGAATACGCATATGCAAATATATGTGTGAATTTAAAAATCCAAAAAGAGCTATTACTACTAAACCCCACCTATTTGAAGAGAAGGAAACATCATTATTGGTTGTGAGTTTCGAATACTTCTTAAACATAGAAAGAAAATGTAAAGACAGCAAATATCTACTAATAAAAAGACAAAACGTAAAATATGTTGGTACTCAAAGTCCCCTGCCACTTATTCCATTCCAGTTTGTTACTTTTCTTTCCACTATAAATTTTAATGTATTATTTTTTCTCCCCAGTTCCAATTCTGTAGTAGTTTTCCTTGGAAGATTTTCATGCATGGATCACCTACTGAGTAAGGCTTTATCATATGAGGTGGAGCATGCAGGAAATAGTGGTTTATATAAAAATAATCTGCCCTTACAAAAGTTGCTGTATCATGCAGTCTTGTGCAATTAATTGTCAATATAAATTATTTGACCAGAATAAACATTCTGTGCTTCTCCAAAGCAATGCAAGCTTCAGTGAATGAGCAGAGACCGAAGACGACATAAAATGATCAGGTAAGTGGTGGTTTCACTGCAATAGGAATTCAGGGGTGAAGAGGCTGAAAGGAATGCTCAGAAACATCAAAGTCTAGCAAAGAGAAGACTAACACAAGACACAGGTGGATATCATTCGGTACTGAGAGTGCCCTTCTGGAAACAGAAAACATTTTGGATAGGTGGAAGCCTCCTTTCTCAGGCAAATAGGCTTCTGGGTTTCTGAGCCCTAGAAGGTAACAGACAGGAAGGTACAGCCATGAAAAGGGACCAGCCTGGAAATGCCAGGGAGAGTAATATAATTGTTTTCTCCACGTATATAAATGAAACAGGCAAGAGGAAAAATTTCAGACCCAAAATATAGAGTTCTAGAAAACACAACCAAGATCTCTGCTAGCATCTGTGTTGTTAGTACCCACACTTGTCCAGGAACAACAATGGACACACAGTTTCAGAACTTGCTGTAAAAAGAGGATTATTCAATTTTTCAGGAACTGAGAGCACTCTGGACATAAGGAAAGGACGTGATTTCAGCTCTAAGAAACCAATGTGCTGATGATTAAAGGGAACAGAGTGACAGTGAATTTTACACTGAGTAGTAAGGGAAAGCTGACAGGAACAAATACTCAGGGATTAAGATAACATTTGTAAATATGAAGACCAAAAAAAAGTCTATATTCTCAGAAAAAAGGATAGGTCAGGGGACAGAAATAATAAAAAAAATCAAATATAGAAATAAAAAGGACACAATCATTTTAAAAGAGTGACAAGAAATGTAACCAATCAATAACATGTCATCCACTTTGTAAATGCTGGAAGCCTAAGAAACAAGATGGATGAATTGAAATGAGTGATCCAAAATAAAATATCAGATTAATATACAATACATGTTGGAAACTTATGGGAGTCAGACAATCAATGTAACTGTGTGAGAGCAGAGCATATTATCAAGAAAGATAGAGTAATTTGAGTTATAGGAACAGTAATTATCTTAAATAAATTATCAAATCAAATTAACCAATCTGTAAATTAACACAAAATCTACATGGCATAAAATTCTAAGCCTAAATTTGAAAATTAAGATTTGGAGTTTATGTCATCAAGGAGCCTTACACTCACACACACACCCCCACACCCACACCCACCATATGCAATATGCATAGAGAAATCAGTGAGGAACCAAAGGAAGCAAATAATTTCTTCCAGGTCATTTCCACTGTTCAGAAAATCTGGACAAATGTCATGTCAGAATACCATCATATAGAGATGCAACTTTTAAATGTTATTGAGGATTGTATCAAGAAAGAGCGAGTTAGTTAATCTTGGCATGGATTTAGTTTAAACAAATCTCATAGAAATTTCAAATCTCTTTCAAAAGAGCCAGTTTTTAATCAATGATCACAAAATCATATATACAGCAGATTCTGGGAACAAAGAAAGACTGAGCACATTAAGTTTCAAAGAGGTAAATCATGGAAAATAAGGAAGTTTATAAAAACTAGGTTTAAGAAGAAAGTAGAATGAAATCCTTAGAAGCAGTGTGGAGGCTACTGCAGACACTACAAAAGTGCACACCCCTTATTAGAAAAATCAGGATTTATAATTGCTAATCATCTATACGATGAAGAAATTGTAGTGAAGTTTTCTTTCAGCATTTCTGCTTTTGAACAAAAGAGAACAAGCAGAACAGCCATTTGTTTTTCTGCCGTTGAGTTCAAGGTTAAAACTGCACAGCTTTCAGAAGCTGTGTGTGATACCCTGACTATTCTCCATGTGATCTGATTACTTACCATTAAATATGACTTTAATACCTCACTGGCTTGCAGATAACTGTTCCACAATTCAAGCTTTATTGTAATAGTACTTGAGCTTGGTATTTTTATATGTCCATTAACTATCTTTCATTTTCCAGCAACTGGAACTCAGAAACACTACTAAGCTTTATAGCTGAATAAATACATCTAATATTTCAGGGATGAGAATAAAGAGAACACCAGAATTTCTGGGAGGAAATATCAGGTAGATATTGACATTAATTGTGAGAAATTGTAAAGATGATGAAATTTCTTGTATGGATTTTACAGCAAGTAGGAGATTTAACAAAGAATACAGTTTCAGTTTCGGGACACATCTAGCTATTAAAAAGCAATAAAGTATCTAAGATCAATCAGATATAAACATTGAAATCCTACTGGATTGCAGTATATTTTATGTTACACGAAAGTTAATAAATGACAGATTGAGTACACATAATTTTAAAGAGACTAGGAAGATGTCAAGCAGAAATGTTCTAAAATATCATTAGGAACGTAAAATTGTCAGTGATTACAGTATTGTTCTGGGAGTGAATGGAAACAATAAAATATTATTTAAATATTGAAGTGGAAGAGATCAATGATTAAAGCAGCTGAACCATAAGCAAATGAGGATACAAATTTATACATTTGAACAAGGCTTAGCAAACAAAATAATTCTTGTATTCCATATTCACCAGGAAACTAACAAGAGAAATACAAGGAATATAATATGATCTTCAGTGAGAAAAAAAAAAAAAAGAAAGCTGATAATTATCACAGCAGGAATCCATTTCCTCTTTTCTCCTCACTATAAAAAACTTGATAGGGTCTCAAAGTAGATAGGTTGCACAAGTATTTTAAATACCCATTAATTCAGCATCTTCAGGTATTAAAGACCAAGTTTATTGGGATACAAATCACAGTCTCAGCTACTGAGTGGATGGATGACCAATACAGGCATGTAGAGGAACATTGTCATTCACCTGTAATAATGTTTCAAATCTGAAAGAATTTAAAGTCAATTAAAAGAGCCACTGTTGCCTCAGCTGTTTTATTTCTCTTTTTCATTTAGTGTAAACAGAACACTAAAACAGGTGTCTATTCCATAGTTCATTTAATGATTTGGCAGCAACTTACAGTGAGGTTTTTAGAATTGGCTACCTGTGATAAGCATATTTAATTATATTGTAAGCCACTTGGCAAAGGAATTTTCACACTGTTTCAAATATCATCCTATTAAAGTAACTACTTTAGATCTCAAAGAAATAGTCTGAATTCAAGATAATTATTTTAGACATGCATATAGGGAAAAAAACTGCATTGGAAGCAAGACTGAATAAGAACAAATATGTTGTTTCAGAAGTAACAGGCAACAGTATATCTCAAAATGTGTTATCATCTTAGAAAAATATTAGAGACTCTTGGTAAACCAAGAATATGAGCTTGCATAGGCAGCAAAAAGGGAACATCTCTATGATGTGCAACTGCTGCCACATGGGTCACTTCCACAGGGTGCAGTCCTTCAAGGACAGGCTGCTCCAGCACGGGCCTCTCTCATCTCGGGTCTTCCATGGGGTCAAAACCTCCTCTCAGGCATCCACCTGCTCTGGTGTGGGTCTCCTCCACAGGCTGCAGGTGGGTCTCTGCCTCCCTGTGGATCTCCATGGGCTGCAGGTGCACAGTAGGACTCACCATGGACTGCAGCAGGGACTGCAGGGGAATCTCTGCTCTGGCACCAGGGGCACCTCCTTCCATCCTTCTCCACTGACCTTGGCATCTGCAGAGCTGTTCCTCTCACTTATTCTCACCCCACCCTTCTCTCTGGCTACAATTACATCTGTGCAATAATGGGGTTTTTCTTCTTCCTAAATATGTAATCACAAAGGCATTACCACTGTTTCTAATTGACCCAGCCTTGAGCAGCACATCTGTCTTTGGAGCTGTCTGGAATTGGATCTGTTGGATGTGGAGGAAGCTTCTGGCACCTTCTCACAGAAGCCACCCCTGCATCTCCCCCACTGCCAAATCTTGGCCATGCAAACCCAATACAACTTGTGATCCCATTTTCCTCTACTATTTGAAAACTGATTTCCAAAAGAAAAATATCTCATCCATTGTCTTTTAAAAGTTTTTGATTCCTCTCATTTTAGGTATGGATTATAAAACAATATTGATCAAACAGCTAATCAAGGGAAGAAAGATTATGTATAATCATACTATGGCTCAGCAAAGAAAATAAATGAAACATAATTACAGAATCACTCAATAAACTTGATGTGATTGCATATCTTACAATACTTTATCTAAGGAGCAGCAATTATCCAGTAATGATTGCTGCAAAATCACAGAAGAAAATATAAAAGATTCATTTTAAGGTAAGTACAAGCTTTCTCACTAACATACGATAGGGAGACTAAAGTATCTGAAAAAAAGTCAACTAAAACAGCCCAGTGCAGCAGTACAACTAGGCCAGACCTGTGGCAAACAGAAATTGGCAGAAAACTGCTGTATTTAATACAGGACTAAGTGGTTAAGGGACATCCTTACGACAGAGACAAAAGTTATGAGTGCAGCCTCAGCAAATCTGCAGATGACACCAAGCTGTGTGGAGTTTACACACCTGAAGGACGGGATGCCAACCAAAGGGACCTAGGCTTGAGAAGTGGGCCCATGGGAATCCCATGGACGTTATCAAGAACAAGTGCAAGGTGCTGCACCTGGGTCAGGGTAGCCCGCAGTATAAACACATGCTGGGAATTGAGAGCAGCCCTGCCAAGAAGGACCAGGGGTTGATGAGACACTGAACATGACCTGGCAATGTGCATTCACAGCCCAGAAAGCCAAACGTGTCCTGGGCTGCATCCAAAGCAGTGGGGCAGCAGGGGAGGGAAGGGATTCTGCCCCTCTGCTCTGCTAAAAACGTCACATGCAGTGCTACATCCAGCTCCGGGGTCCCCAACTCAGGAAGGACATCAAATGGTTGGAGCGAATCTAGAGGCCACCAAGATAATTAGAAGGAGGGGGACTGTCGTGGCAGGCCCTCAGATAGGGCGGTGGTAAGTGCTGCGACCTTCCAGGGAAGCGCCACAACAAGAGGGAGCGTTCCTGCAAGCAGGTACGTCCCTGGGTGGCTCCCGGGGAAGAGTGATTTCAGCTCTTTTAAAAAGGCGATCAGCTCTTTGTCTGGCAGGCAAGGGATGGAAGAGACCGGAGCCGGCATCTGAGGTTCCGAAGACGAGGTTTACTCTCGATCCAACGAAGGATCCAGGAGAACAGGCTCGCAAGATGGCAGCAAGCAGGGAAGATGTAGGGTAGTCCGAGGGGCGGGGCAGAGCATCAACGAATGGTCAGAGGGCTCAGGGGCGGTACAGGGGGGGAGGACCAATGGGGTACAGAGTATTAACAAACGAACAAAAGGCATGCTGGGGGAGAACTGCAGCCTCACATGACAAGGACGGAGTGCCTAAGGGCTCTCCCTCCAGGGAAGAGCATTAGATGCTCCTGTTGGGATACTTTCTGCCTCCACAAGGGACCACCTCTCCTAGGAGAAAAGGCTTGGAGAATTGAGACTGTTCAGACTGGAAAGGAGACCAGGGTGACTTAATTGCAAACTTTGAGTACCTGAAGAGAGCCTACAAGAAGGATGGATAGGGGAATATTTTATAAGTACATGTAATGACAGAACAAGAGGAAATGGCTTCATTTGGAAAAATAATAGTTTTAGATTTGATATTAGGAAAAAAACTCTATACAGTGAGGGTGGTGGTGCACTGGTGCAGGTTGCCCAGAGAAGAAGATGCCCCATCCCTGGAAGTGTTCCAGGCCGGATTGGGTGGAGCTCTGAGCAACCAGGTCTAGCAAGGGGTGTCCCTGCCCGCAGTAGGAGGGTTGAAACAAGATGTTCTCTGACATCCTGTTCAATCCAGGCCATTCTATGATTCTCTGGTCAAAGTGAGAAAGGCTTTGGTGTGTTACAACAGTATGATGCATTACAGCTGTACATCACTAAGGAGACAGCATTTGCACAACACTTTTCATTAAATACAACATCAAGGAACAATTTTTCTGTTAAACACCCAGCTGACAGAAAGACAGTGACTCAGTCAAGTTTCCTTTTAGAGACACTTCAGAGCTCTGTTTTCTAAATTAAAAAAGAAAAAAGAAAAAAAGCATAGGTAAGAAATTAAGCAAGGCTAACTTATATAATTCTTTTGAAACAACCTCTTTCCATAAAGTGATTATTGGGATTGTACCTAAAGAACAAAAGTGAAAAGTTCCGGTTGATTCGGGAGCCAGAATATTATTCCATTACCTTGCATAGCTTATGCACAATTTAGGCACAGTATAAATTACTGCAGAAGTAATTTAGAGCTACTGCTCCAGGTGTTAACTAGAGAACAGTAGTAGACATTTTATTATTGTACACAGACAACCTCCCAGTGTCTGTACCATAACTTTAAACATGAATCAGATCAGATCTGCACACTACTTACATATGGGAGAATTTCTATAATTTTGTTTGGGATATAAAACCTGTCCTTAGTCTCTAGACCCTCAAGATGTGTCTACCCTGCACTTCCATAGTAGGTCAGGGGATTTTTCAGTAACAAAACACATATTACTTAGGAAAATGAGTACTGTTCTGCAATTCCAGCAAAGATTTTTAAAAATGCAGTAACTATCAGTGATATTGAATTACTTGAAACTATCACTATCTGCAACCCAAATTTATAAACAATAAAATCATGACAAAAAATGTCATTGTAATCTTTATCTTCTTCACAAAAATATATCCAAGATAGTGAGAATATCCTGAAGGTTCACAAATCCCATCACTAAAAGACAATGGAAAAGAGTCACAAACTGCTTCAAGGAGAATGACCTCTTAAAATCATTCTCTGTCCCACAAAGAGGAAATTTTGGTTTGAACAAGCCTTTTCAGTCAAAACCATGACAATAAAGAATCTTGCAAAGGTAAAATGCAAAAACACTCAGAATACTAAAGCACATCAGTCGATTTTACCCAATTCAAAAATACTCTACATCATTCAAAAGTATGAGGGCAGCCTTCTGACAGTCAGTCAGTAAGAACTGACTTACTACTGCCTCTCAAAAACTAACAATGCACATGTGATGTATGATTGACCCAGTAGTACTGTGCCTCAAAGAGCTGTTGCCTATGTACTGATACTCACAACATTTTTAAAAAAACCTCTGCCAGTTTTGGCTGGGGTAGAATCAATTTTATTTGCAGTAGCTAGTATGGAGCTGTTGTTTGGATTTGTGCTGGAAACAGCGTTCGTAACACAGGGATGTTTTAATTATAGCTGAGCAGCTCAAGGCCATTCTGCTCTTTACCCAACTCCACCAGAGAGGAGGCTGTAGGTACACAAGGAGTTGGGGGGACACAGTTGGGACAGCTGACCCCAATTTTATATA